>SNQJ01S0046596.1:66923-94675 GCA_010110895.2 Picea sitchensis | reverse complement strand
TTTTTGTGCTTGATTTATCACTATTTTGGTTTATGATGAAGCACAAAGGCAGGTATCATGGGACATTGTTGGATTGGCTTCACTGGTTGTTTGACTACACCAACATCCAGCCAACAGGTAAGTACAGGTAAGTATTTCACTTTATATTCACATTTATGATTTCTTTATATATATGTCTATATATGAGGGGTGGCAATACCACCCCATCTTTATTATTGATGCCAGTATCGAGTTGAGTAGGTCTGCATGTTATGCCAGAGATGTTGAGGTTCTCATGCGCTCTACAGTGAGCGCATGTCCCCGAGTTGGAGCCAGATGTTATCCCCGATTTCTAGGGATAACTAGGAAATCATGTCTCGAGGCCCACCGGTCCTAGACATGGAGTACCGAGAGAAGGATTGACCTGAGCATGGCCCTAGAGGGCCCATCCTTCTCTTCTTTCAACAGATTCATCTTGTCAACAGCAGTAGCATCCATCACCATCGACCTAGTCTTGTATCAGAGAAGGCTCTTGCTCCATGAGGTAATTGGTCCAGGTATCATGGTATGTGTCACAATTGATCATTATAACCTTTAGATATATGAATCTTACTCTTTTTATCTCTAACGACTGCTTGGATCTTACATTAAACCACTTAACCATGATTGGGGGGATTGACAGGGTGTCCTAGCGAGCCTGTACCCATAGGTTTTGGTTTGCCACTGGGGAGATTTCTGAAGAGCCATCGTCTGCTCCCTCCTATCATCACTTTTTCATCTTATCTCCCGCTCATTTGTCCCTTTCCCCTAGTCCAGGCATTAGGATGATTTGTTTGTGGGGTTGCACCTTATCTCGTGGGAAGAAGGGGCTAAAGGCCCTGAAGGTAAAAGCAACTGGTAAAAGATAAAAGCCTAAAAATGAAACCTCGAGATGCCTCGCCCAGGGATCCCCGAGAAGGCAATAAAAAGCCTCTCAGCAAGAAACAAGAGGGACCCAAAGAAAAATAATAAAACAAGACCTAGCTAAGAGGATAGGAGGTCTCATCACGAGCCATCCTATTATTTTCACGGGTGCCTAACAACATGACATTGCCACTATCTGGTTACCACGCCAGGGCACTGACCATTGGTTGCATGGCCAAGGGAAAGGGAGTCTCATCACGAGTCAGCCTTATCATCTCTGTGAAAGTGCTTGTGGGTAACACTGTCAGCTCTGGTCACCACGCCAAGACACTGTACACATTTGGACCGGTACACATGGGGAGATGATTAGCTCGAACCTCCATGGGGCTGAAGAGTCCATCAGATGGTTGTTGAGACCTGTCAGAGGGGCAGATATAGGACAGTCCTTGATTGAGCTTTTGCACCTGAGAAGAAGAAGGATGTTTCACCTGAGGCACTTTGGCAGAGCCCGGCCTAGGGGGAATGACCCCTTTTCAGTGGAACGTTGGCCTTGGAAGGCTCAGAGTGCCCCCATTCTTACCATGATGTCATGGTCATTCTTGGAGGCAGACTGGGCAGTAGTGGCACATGTGGCATGTTGGAGAGGCCCCTGGAGGGTCAACGTTTTGTTCCTGGATGCCTCATTTGCCCTAAAAGGGGCTAGCACCTCCCTTGAAGGGGATTTTACCTTTATTACAGCTCAGTTAGGGTTTTAATCTGACATTTTAATGTAAAAACAGTATGATTTTGGTTTAAATCCTTGTCGACTATTTTTTATGACCTAAAATTAATTAAAGGTCATGATACAATATATATTGAAGAGTTTTATCCTCATTTTGACATAACACACAACTCACTCTCCTAGTGAGATCTGATTTTTGCGCCCTTGTTGGGTATTTGTTCTCTTTGAGTGAGGCGCACTTATTGAAGGAAGGTTTTTCTTGGCATTTTTGGTATTTCTCTTGAAGGAAGGTTTACAACTAGGGTTTGCAATGCTATTTCATCATGATATGTAAGTGTTTTTTCTGCAAAACTTCTTAATTGAATGGTTGTAGTCTTATATTCTTGCATTTATTATAAATTTTGTTGATTTTAAAACCATAGGGGACAAACACACAAGTAGGTCGTTGTCTCATGTCCCCTAAAAGAGAAATTCTCATCCATTGAAGAAGGAAGGAAGAGCCTAGCCATTGCTACACTCTTGTTACTTCTTCCCCTATGCTAGCCGTACCTTTTAAAGGTCAAGAAGGAGGAGACGTCCCAGGCCTAGGTTATCTACACTTAGGGTCGTCTTGCTTCTAGGGTTTGGTGATAGGGCCTTGCCTTTGCAACACTCTCCCTCACCTCACTCTCGTGTCTTGATGCTAGCCATTTTGCCAAGATAAACCTAAGGAAGGAGGAAAGATCACGAGGCCTTGCTTAAGCAACACCGGAGTGAGCCTCTTTCCCATAGGGTTTTGTTTCTGGGGCCTTGCCATTGCAGCACTTCAGAACTCTTCCCTCTAGTCCTTAGCCTTTTCCCTTCAACCTTGCGTCCTCTCTTGATTTGACTCCATTTACCCTTAGGCATTGATCTTAGGTCTCCAACGTTGAAGTCATAGTGGTCAAAACAAACTCTTAAAACTCTTATAATTTGAAACCCTTACTAACTACTAACCTTAACAAGGCTGACGTCATCCTTGGTTATTCCATCTTGACGCAACATTTTGTCTTTATAAGCAATTAGATGGTGTTTTGAATCATTTATTGAGTAAGGGATTGATTGGATACACTATTTGCTACATCATCTCAATATTTATTGATGAATTGATATTGTTCCATTGATACACTATTTGTTACATCATCTCAATATTTATTGATGAATTGATATTGTTCCATTGTTAAATAAACATTGATCTCATCGATATCTATTGTTATAATTTCTAATATATTGATATCAGATAGTTATATGAAGTACTAACCCATTGAATCATAGCTTGCATGTATTGTTTTGTTGTTGCTTTGTTCCGAGCAGGTGTTCTCATTTGGGGCTACACTTCATTATTGGTTGTTTAGCCGGACTATCTGCTCTTGGTGGTAATCTGTGAAGAGGGAATTTTACTTTGACCTGTATACCTTAGCCTCTTCAAAACCTCGGGTTACTGGGGACGTCTCCCCTAGGCCTAACCTCCCTAAAGAGAAAGAACCTCCCCATTGAGGTGACATTGGGTGGGGTAGGTTCCTGTTACCCCATTTTGGCCTCTATCTTCTAACCTTTTGACCAAGCTACAAACTGTGCGATAACAAATTAGATAGGTAGGCATGTACATACCATCTGCATATCATGTTAGCATAGTTGTAGTTGCATTTTCATATTGTATTATTTCATTATATATATATGTATGCTCATGATCACATGCTAGATTAGAGATGCTCTTTATTTTATTATATCATATAAGAACAAGGGGTGATATCACCACCCTAAGGATTACTAATATCCTTTATTGAGATTTAGCCGCACAGGTCATACCAAAAATGTTGAGGTTCTCATGCGCTCTATCGTGAGCACATGTCCCCGAGTTGGAGCCAGATGTTATCCCCTACCCTAGGGATCACGAAGGAGATCACGTCTCGAGGACCAAAGGTCTTAGACATGGAGTACCAAGAGGCAGACGACTTGAGCATGGCCCCAGAGGGCCCCTCTTTTCTTCAGTGTAGTTGGTCTTGCTCCTTGACATAATGAGTCTGGGTATCATGGTATGTGTGACTCCAATTTTTGAAGCACTTGAATATGTTGTATTGAATCCTTCTTCGTTTCATGACGTTTTCTTGGAAATTATGTTATTTTCCTCGTTTATAATTGGAGGGGTGACATGGTGTCCTAGTAAGTTGATTTTCCTTTAGGATCGGTTGCCACTAGGTGGATCTGTGAAAAGTCATCGTTCGTCCCTTCATGCTTACCACTTTCCATCTTTATTCCTTCCATCTCCCCTATCCTTTATTGGGCATTGGGATTGGCTAAGCTAGGATGGGTTGTACCTTGCCTTGTGGGAAGAAGGGGCTAAAGGCCTAGAGGGTAAAAGTAGTTGGCAAGAGTTAAAAGCCAATGTTGAAACCTTTGAGATGCTTTGCCCAGGGATTCCCGTGAAAGTAGTGAAAAGAATAAAATGAAATGAATGGGCTAGGAAACAATTGCATTTATGACAAGGTACGACTCGGCCCTCTACAAAGGCACCCACATATAAGACTTACATTCTCATGTTATTACATGCACCCCATGCCCAAACACTTACCCATGCCACCTCATACACTTACATGACTTAGATTAGCCCCCACCTGGGAAACACCCCAAACTTAAGGGAGGTTAGCCCAATAGGACACTCTGAGACCTTCTCCAAACCTAACTTGTCAAATTGCATAACGTCTTTGAGCATTTGCCTGGGTTAAGGGGGGTTTGATGCACATGTTTGGGTAATTTAATTATTGTATGTGATTTACATGCTATGATCCCTGTGACTTGTGAACCCCTGGAATACTTGTTGTTGTTGCAGGACCTTGCCCGGTGGACAAGAACACATGAGGGAATGATTAGCTTGAACCTTCATGAGGGCTTAAATCCCACAGATGGATGTTGCAACCCCAGCCAGCGGTAAGAAGAAACTGAATATTTGCACCGGGAAAAAGAAGGGCGTTGTCTTTAGAGGCACCTTGGCAGACCTAGATCCATGGGGATCTTGCTCTTCCACATGGACGTTGGCCCTTGAGGGCCCTGGACGTCACCATCATGACCTTGGACGTCATCCAGAGCTAGGGTTTTCATTTTGGAGGCAATTATGAGCTTGGTTGAACGTGTGGGTATCATCTAGGGCCTCTAGAGACCAAGCGCCCTACATTTTAGTCTCAATGTTCCACCTTAGGGCCTCAACGTCACCCTAGAAGGGCATGATGTCATCCTTGGAGATGTATTTAGGTGCTAATTATTTTTATTATGTCATAATTGGATTTTATTGTAAATTTGTCACGTTGGCCTTAATTTTGACCTAAAATTAATTAAGGGTCAAAGTTTTGTATAAATAAACATAAAGTACATTCATTTTTACATAAAAACTCTCACTTGGAGAGAAGTGTACTGAAATTTGCGCCCTACTTAGGGTTTATTGGTTGAAATTGTGATGTGCACCTTCTCTTGGAGTCTTCTACTTGCAACTTGGATCATTTTTGGTAAAGTTGTTTGGCAATCTAGGGTTTTATGGCTTGATTATTCTTGGTGAAGTAAGTAAATATGCAATTGTCATTTCATTTTAATGGTTATGGTATATTTGCTTATTCATGTTAAATATTATGAAATTGCTTACTTGACAAACCCTAGGAGTAAAGAACTTAATATACTACTTCTTTTCTCTACATATGTTAAACTTTTCTAAGGTGGTTAACTTTGACAAGCTTCTAAAGCCTTAAGTGCTAGAACTTTAGAAGCCTTGATCAATTGTTGTTGCATCTAAATATTTCTTTCAATTATCTAAGAAGGAGGAAATGGCTAGGGCCTAAAAGTGCCTACTCTCTAGTAGCTCACCTCCCTAAAGATTGAATCTTAGAAGACTTAAGGTACTACTCTTCTATCGCTCTCAGGCTGCACGTGCATTCACTGGTGCATCCTCTTTCCACCTGCCCTCTCACCATCACCCCAGGAGGGGGCCCCGAGGTTCCCCCACCCCCTCTCCCACCTGATATAGACGCGTTCAGGAAGTTGGTCGATGCCTGCAACAAACGACCTGCCTCATAATCGCACTAGAAATTCGTAAAAAAGTTGGACAACATCCCTTCAATTGACTTACGGGAAAAGAAACATGTAGATCTGCTCTGAACTTGGCTGAGCGGGGGCTCATTGGGAAATTCACAGGCTTATGGCCTTCTCCCAAATCCGTAGACACGTGGGTGCAAAGGAATTTGAGTTCTCTAGTAAAGGAAGGCATCATAAGCCATTTGGTTGGCAGGGGATTCTTCGTTTTTGTTTTTGACAACCTAGAAGATAGAAATCTCATCTTCATGAACAGATCGTATTTTATGGGCCCTCAAGGTCTGTACCTGAACAAATGGTCGCCAAATTTCGATCCAATGTAAGGCGTGCCTTCGGCTGTTCCATTCTGGGTGCGCCTTCCTCATCTATCCTTGCATTGCTGGGATCTAAAGTCTCTAGAATACATTGGAAACACCCTCGGGAAATACATCAACAAAGTAGATAGAAAGGAACAATATTCATGTGCAAGAATATGCATTAAATTCGATCAGACTTGTCTTTCATACAAGAATTGGACTATGAACAACTTCCATTTAAATGCAGGGATTGCCATGGCTACGGTCACTTTGCCCGACATTGCAAAAAGAAGGTCGAGGAGGAGGTGGAAACCTTGAAAGGCAATCAATGGACACAGGTTCAGAAAGCAGCCCCGCCAAAGCATAACAATAGATCCAAAGGGAAAGGGACGCCAAAGGGGTATGGTGCCCCTGCCACGGGGAATTCCCTTGGGGAAGGGAGCTCAACCCCCCCAATCCCAGAGGCTTCCAAAAACCTTTTCGAAATCCTCAGCAACCCCTCAGAAATCGTGGATCCAATGATCGAGGAACTTGAGCAGCAGATCCTTCCTCCCACAATAGGAAAAAACAATGTTGAGATCCATTTCGGCTCCCCAATTGGAGCCTCCTCCCCTTCCTACGCAGATATAATAAAAAAGAAACCTCTGGAAATCCCCGAATCTTCGGAGGATGAGACTTTTGAGAGACCCTCAAAAAAAGAGGGGAGTAAATCTCATAAAGAAGCGAGAAAATAAGAAGCGAAGAGGCAAAAAATGCAAGGAAGCCAATCCACCATTGAAATGTCCATTGGAAAGAATACTAGAAGAACCCCCAAGGGAGGTCCTTCCCACTCCAACCCCAGTAAATAATGTGTATAGTCTCTTGGAATTGCAGAGGCTTGGGGAATCCTTCGAAGACCAAGGCAGTCAAAGACCTTTCTGAAAATCGACCCTACCAAGATTCTCTTGCTCCAAGAGACAAAAATTGAAGGGGACACCCTTCTAGAAATCAACAATAAAAAATGGAAGAAAAATGTAGGGAAAGTCATCAGCACAAGGGGCTCTTCAGGTGGCCTTGCAACCTTGTGGGTGAAGGAAAAAATTCATTTAGAAAACTCCTTCTAGACTCAGCATTGGATATTCACTGAACTCCGACATATTCCAAGTAAGATTTCTCTCTGACTCTTCAATCTTTATGTTCCTGTCAGGTACTCCGAGAAGAAAGATTGTTGGCAAATGTTAGAAGATTTTCTAGAGATTTTCTCTCCCTCAAACATCATTCTAGCCTGAGACCTAAACCTTGTATTCGAACCAAAAGAAAAGAGAGGAGGAAATAGTAGCAGGGAACAAATGCTCCCCTTCGTTGAGGAGCTAGTCCATCAGTGGGACCTTCTTGATTTCAAGCCTTTGAAAGGAATTTACACCTAGACAAACAATAGAGTTGGGGTTGATCACTTCTCAGCTCACTTGGACAAATTCTTAATTCAGAGCTCGTTCCTACGAGAAAGAAGGATAATCTCTTCCAGGATCCTTCCAAAATTGACTTCCGATCACAAACCTATCCTCTTGAATTTGGAAGAAGAATAAAATATGGGCCCAATCCCTTTCCGATTCAACCCTCTTTGGATAGAAAAGAAGAGATTTCTTGAAACTATCCATTCAGCTTGATCCTCTCCTATTTCAGGGTCTCCAAGCTTTGTGTGGGAGCAGAAATTAAAAGCAACAAAACATGCACTGAAAGCCTAGGTTAAAAAGCCCACAAACACCCCCCTTAGACATAGACAAGAGATTGTTCAACAGTTATCAAATTTGCAAGCTGAAATGGATATGAAAGAAATCTTCAACTAAGATTTAGAGAAAGAACAAATTGCTCAAAGAAAAACTTTTTGTGCATTTCGCCATGAAGAAGAGCATTGGAAGCTTAGTCTCGAAGCTTGTGGCTAAAAGCTGGAGACCGAAACACCTCATTCTTTCATAGTTCAAAGCCCGCCTCTCCCAAAACCACATTTCTGAAATTGCCTCCTCAGATGAATTGACTCACAAAGGGTTTGATCAGCTCAAGGCCGCAACAGAACTTCACTTTAAGAGACTTTACAAGGAAGAAGGCTCCGGTTGCGAATAGGTTACCTCAGATTTCCTCTCACACATTCCCTCCCTTGTAAGCAGGAATGACAATTCAGTCCTCATGAAGCCATTTTCTGAAGAAGAAATCCGCAATGTCATCTGGACCATGGAGCCTGACAAAGCCCCAGGACCAGATGGATTCACAATCCATTTTTACAAAGCATGTTGGGATATAATCAAGACTAATCTATTGAGGATGATTAAAGAATTTCACCAAAGAGATAAAGTAGGAGGCACCACTAACTCCACCTTCCTAGCTTTAATCCCCAAAGAAGTTAATCCGAGCTCCTTCGAAAGATTCAGGCCTATCTCGCTTTGCAGCGCTTCTTACAAAATTATGTCCAAGCTTTTGGCAAATAGAATCAAGCCCCTATTAGAGAACCTCATTTCCCCCATGCAAGGTGGATTTGTCAAAGGGAGACATATTCTTGACAATGTAATACATGTCCAAGAAGCCATGCACTCCATCCACCAACGACAAGAGCAAGGGATGTTGATAAAGCTCGACATGGAAAATGCGTTCGACAGGGTAAACCTCTCCTTCCTTTACAAAGTTCTCCTCTCTTTTGGGTTTTGCTCTGATTTTGTTAATCTGATAAAAGCATGCACTGAAAAGCCTTGGATAGCCCCTCTAGTAAATGGCAGACTGACAAACTATTTTCAGGCCTCGAGGGGATTAAGGAAAGGTTTCCCTCTTTCCCCCTTCCTGTACATCTTAATGGAAAATACTCTACGCAGGAAGATGATTGTTTAAAAGAGGATTGGTTCAGTCCCAGGCATTAGGCAGATGAAGGGCCTTGACCCAATCAACCATGCCCTCTTTGCAAACGACTCCCTCATGTTGGGTGGAGCTTTCATAAAAATTGCAAAATACTTCAATGAAATACTTCAAAGCTTCTGCAGTATCTCCACAGCACTCATCAATAAAAGGAAAAGTGCAGTGTATGGGTGGAATGTAGATCAACAAACAATTCAACGAAGTTCCCTTTACCTGGGGTTCCCGAGCTATGCTTCTTGGGAAAAAATAAAGTATCTAGGACTCCCCTTAACTCTGGGCTCCAACAAAGCTTCTCTGTGGGAAGAAATTATAAGCAAATTCAAAGCTAAAATCTCAACTTGGGGCGGAAAATGGATCACCAATGCTAGGAAACTTACCCTCATAAAATCAGTCCTGTCTTCCTTGCCAATCTAACAGGCCTCCTTTCTATTTGCCCCGAAGGTGATCACGATTTAGATCACAAAGATGATTAGATATTTCCTCTGGCGTGGAGGAAAAGGAAACCAAAGAAATACCACTTGGTCAATTGGGAAACTGTCAATCGCCCCTATGTTGAAGGTGGCTTACAAGTAAGAGACCCCAAGCTTGCAAACCTAGCACTGGGAGGCAAAATCATTTGGAATCTTTATGCAAACCACAGACACCCAGTGAGAAATCTCTTAAAAAAAAAATACCTCAATGGCGCCTCTATGAGAAACCTCCAGGTAGTGAACATTTCCAAAGGAACTTCGATCTGGAACCTCTATCAACGCGGTTTAGAACCCTTTCAGAAACATCTATTTCGAATCCCAGGGAATGTGAAAAAAACCATGTTGTGGCAAGACAACATTATGGGCAACGCCTCCCTCAACGACTCAGAAGATATCAAGGAGATCCGCACATGGCTATATCAACATGGAATCAACAAAATCGCAGGCATCTCTGCGTGGGACAATTCAGGAAGATGGCGAACCTGGGATCTCTTGGGCGTCCCAAATCAAATGCAATAGCAAAAATCCTTCCCCCTTGCTGCATTGACGGACTGCGCACCTATTCACCTCCTCTCAAGGGATAAATGGGGTTGGGGAAAATCTGGTTTCTACTCAGTAGCCCAAGGTTATATCACTCTACAATCCCCTCAAGCTCCAACCAAGACAACAACCCTCTAGAAGCAGGTCTGGGACCCCCCCGGCCTCCCTAAAGTAAATTTATTTTGTTGGGTTTTAATGCACAGGAAAGTTTTAGCAAGTGAAAATCTAGTAAAAAGAGGCTTCATCGGTCCTCATAGATGTCCCATGTGTTGTAATGCACTTGAAACGATGGATCATCTACTTGTAGACTGTCCATTCGCCCAAGAAGTATGGAAGATCTCCCTTCAAGGCCTTAAAGCCACAGTTCCGAAACAGATCTCAGTGGTTGACTTATTTTCCTCATGGAAGGCACGTTACCCTCAAGAGAAACAAATCAATCCAATCTGGAGAAGAATTTGGTAGGCCATTCCCAATTACATTTGCTGGAAACTATGGTTGGCCAGGAATGATCAGACTTTCAACAACACGCCGCCTTCCCCCCCAACTGTGGTTGCAAAAGAAAAATATTTCCTTCTTGAAACAGTGGCAAACCACTTTGCCATGAATGAAATTACTCTTCTCCCTGAAGAAAAGAAATGCACTGGAACCTTCACCTTCTGAGACAGAAAACAAACCATTGTTTGCCCCTCTAAAACTCCAGGTTGGCGTTTGTGAGACAAAGATGCAGTTTTTCAAGATTGGTGGAAGAGGCAAGGCATAGCCTCAATCTTTTTCGAGGAAGCCTCCAAGGGAAACCCAGGGAATGGAGGAGCAGGTGGAGTGATTTACTCCTCGGATGGAATTCGAAAAGACAGCTTCAGTTGGGGTCTTGGTCAGAGAACAAATAATCAAGCTGAAATTCTTGGGCTGCTAAAAGCTTGCCAGTTAGCGCGTGAAAATGGCATTAAAGAAATACAAATATTTGGATACTCTGAAATCCTAATTAAGATTTTAAACATGAATGACCATTTCAGCAATCCAGTGATCAAAAAGACCTTGCAAAGGTTCATCAAGTGCTGCAATATTTCTCCTCCCCTCGCTTTTTCCACATCCTTCGTGGATCAAACAAGGAAGCAGATGCAAACGCGAATATTGGTTGCCTAATGCCTTTAGGAGTGCTAAAAAAAAATGACGAAACCCCCTTGTGGATCCCTGTCTTGTAGTTTCGGCTCTTCCTCATCTCATAACTATGTAAGAATGGGAAATGAAGTACTCAAGTTAAGCGGGAATTTGTTCCCTCGTAATGACGGTTGATTCATCCTAAGCCCAGCCGGCCTCAAATTCAAATAAAATTACTCGTTTCAGTTAAAAAAAAAAAAGTACTACTCTTCTAAGGTTCATCCTTTACCTTGATAAACATAATCATTTTGTTGCTTACTCCAAATGAATGTTGTTGAACTTTTGACTCCATAACCCCTCAAAGGCACTAGTCCTTACACTTCTTTTGTTGAGAGATCAAACCAACACTCAAACCTTAACCTTCATAGCTTTCACTAACTAAAACTAACACTAACCTAGCCTAGACAACTATTTTATGTGTTATTGTTATAAATCATTGCTACAACCATCTTAATGAAACAAATTTTCTACATAATCTAAATTGAATGCTAGCTAAACACTTCTAAAATTGATGACATGTGATTATCATTCTTCCTAGTAAATGCCATCTTTTCATTATCTTTTCAAGCAATTTCAAGGCATATTTCTTGCAACTGTTATAAAATACCTCTTGTTGTTGTAAACTTTCATTTTGCTACAATTTTATATCATCTAGCATACATTTCAAAGGTTTATTGTCTTATTGAAGCACCAATATCATTTTGCACTTGAAACTGCCATATTTTTTTCTTGTTGTCTTGTTCTGGGCAGGTACACTTCATCCATTACAATTGCTCCATCTCTTAAGACATAAAGAGATGACCAGTGAGAGGGGGGTATCTTTGCATCCTTGCTTTAGCTTCATCAATGATTTAAGTCACTAGGGATGTCTCCCTTGGGGTAATATTAACATACTCATAAACAAAAAGGGGTTTCCTATTAAGGTGACAGTGATAGGTCACCCCCTTGTTACGCCAATCTTGTATCACTTGCCTTGGGCTTTGGGCAAGTACAGATTGCGCGATAACAAAACCTTTTATACAAACTCTGATGAAAGCATTTCCATTGACTAGGAAGTTGTCGGTGTGGAAGATATGAAGAGGAAATAAAGTGAAGATAGGATAGTATCCTTGGATGGGATGTGTAGGAACTTTTAGACTAGTTAAACCTTTTATACAAACTCTACATAAGCTAGAGATATACAATATTGTTTCACTTTTAGACTAATTAAACCGTTTATACAAACTCTACATAAGCTAGAGATATACAGTATTGTTGATTATGGGAAACAGTTTTTCATCTAGACAATCAAGGGGAACTAGTATTTCAGCTAGACATTTAAGGGGAACTAGGAGAGGAATGGCAGCAAAATATCTTCAAACTAAAACAACAATGCTATCAAATTAAAAGATGAAGATGATGTTATTATCTAGTCAAAAAATAAATCCTTGGAAAATTACATATCAAAAGTGGGATATGAGGTTAGGACGGAAGATAAAGAAGTAGGAGAAAGGGAGTGGTGGTGGAAATCCATTTGGAAGTTGAAATACCCATTAAAAATAAGGTTGTTTTTATGTTTGGCCTTATCTAACAAAGTTCTAGCTTGGGGAAATTGCAAAATGAGGACATCGCCAGGTCCTAGTAGGTGCATTCTATGCAAACTGAATGAAGAATTGATAGATCATCTTTTTGTGCACCGTCCTTTCTCAAAAGAAGTGTGGCTGAAGCTTTGGAATTTGACTAATGGAAAAGGATATGGGATGGAAAAAAAATTGAATGTTCTAAGAGGTGGTACGGATCATAGGGCTCTGCCATGTACTGTAGTATGGGAAATATGGCTATCCAGAAATGAAATGACATTTGAAGACAAAGAAATATTGCCAAAATTCAGGAGAGCCACTAGGTGAGATATGCCTATGAGGGTATCTGGAAGCCTATGTCATTAAAGAATCCACGATAAATAAAATCTCATATTATAGATCAATCTGTGCCTTGGAGTTTACTTTGGTGGTACATGCCAAGGCTCTCCGGGTAACTATGGTACCATTTGGAAGTTGAAATACCCATTAAAAATAAGGTTGTTTTTATGTTTGGCCTTATCTAACAAAGTTCTAGCTTGGGGAAATTGCAAAATGAGGACATCGCAAGGTCCTAGTAGGTGCATTCTATGCAAACTGAATGAAGAATTGATAGATCATATTTTTGTGCACCGTCCTTTCTCAAAAGAAGTGTGGCTGAAGCTTTGGAATTTGACTAATGGAAAAGGATATGGGATGGAAAAAAAAATTGAATGTTCTAAGAGGTGGTACGGATCATAGGGCTCTGCCATGTACTGTAGTATGGGAAATATGGCTATCCAAAAATGAAATGACATTTGAAGACAAAGAAATATTGCCAAAATTCAGGAGAGCCACTAGGTGAGATATGCCTATGAGGGTATCTGGAAGCCTGTGTCATTAAAGAATCCACGATAAATAAAATCTCCAATTATAGATCAATCTGTGCCTTGGAGTTTACTTTGGTGGTACATGCCAAGGCTCTCCAGGTAACTATGGTACTGGAGGTATTCTATACATTTCAGAAAAACAATTCGTTGCATTTAAATCAGCTTGTGGACAAGGCACAAATAATAGGGCTTAGTTATTTGATTCATAAAAACAATTCGTTGCATTTAAATCAGCTTGTGGACAAGGCACAAATAATAGGGCTTAGTTATTTGATTCATAAAAACAATTCGTTGCATTTAAATCAGCTTGTGGACAAGGCACAAATAATAGGGCTTAGTTATTTGATTCATGGTTGTATTCTATACATTTCAGAAAAAACATTTTGTTGCATTTAAATCAGTTTCAACTTGTGGACAAGGCACAAATAATAGGGTTAGTTATTTGATTCATGGTCGTTACTAAAAATTGCATCGGATAGATTGTTGATACTTCTTATAAATTACAATTATAAAGAAGATGAGGAAGGAAAGCTATCTAAGGTATGTCTTCAAAGAATTAAATGAAAAGGCTTATTATAAACTATCTAAGAAATCGTTATCCCTTCAAGAAGGGTAGTTGGTCTTAACAAAAACTTTGGGAAAAGTTTTTGTTCCCGAAGAAGTGTTTATCCCATACTGAAGGACGAATCTTATAAGCTACCTAAGGAATCATTATCCCTTCAAGAAGGGTAGTTGGTCTTAACAAAAACTTTGGAAAAAGTTTGTGTTCCTGAAGCAGTGTTTACTTATACTGAAGGACTGTGGAAAGTGGAAAATCTTTCTGGTTTTGAAAAGTAATGTTGCTGTCAGAACTATGTAGTAGATCTCATTAGCAGGACAAAGGCAGCAGGAAAAAAACATAAAAAATGGTTACAGCAATTCACACATTACCAGGACAAAGGCAGCAAGAATCTAACGGCTTGATGCATTAAACTTTTGAACCGTTTGAAGAGGTGCAGCATACAGACAAAAGTGTGGTTGGCAGATGCAGACAAGAGTTGGAACCTTCCAAAGACAGAGATTGTGGTTTTATTCTCCATAGGGATTGCGTTACATTCTAAACAAGTTTCCTAAACAAGTTTTCTAAACAAGTTTCCTAAACAAGGTTTTAGCCAACTCTCCATTGACGAAACAAGTTTCCTAAACAGATTTCTAACTTTACTTTAGATGGCTAACTCTCCATTGAGTAAAAAGAGAAACAGATCTGAAACAGGCAGAACTTATAAACCTGCATCATATAGCCTTTCATACTATAAGTTTTCGTATGAGGTGTAAAGACATATTGCAAAAAGAGTTATTGTATAAAATTTAACCATTAGAAATATCATGTGTAGTTTTTAGTTTTTGGTCAATATTCAATTTCAATATTATTGAGAGAAATCCTAGTGTTCGTGTTGTTTACATGAAGGAGAGGGTAAGATCCACGTTAGGATAATAAGAAGAGGGTGTTGGGGTTGTGTATAAATCAGATTCTTTATTTTTATATTAGGAATGGATAGATATCTATGAGGAATGAACATCTATCTAGAAACACTTTTGAGTAGGATTTGTCTTTACCATTCCTACCCGAGTGTGAATATTGAAAGTCTAGCTAGGGAGCAGGATTTGTCTATCTACAAACCATTTTTTTTATGCAAAACAACCCTCTTTTCATAACAAAGAACATTTGGCTTACACGAAGACTAACAAATGGAAAGTAAACAAGTAATGGGTGTGAAAAAATCTTATCAGGTTGTTCAACGATAACCCATGGATAGATTGTCGTAATCAGTTTTTTCAACTTTGAACATTTTATTCAATAATTTGGGAGTAAAGCAACGAGTGGACAAGCTCAATCATTTTTTATTATTATTGTAGCATGTCTAACATCATGAAATTCAAAAGTACATTTAAAATACCTAGTATCATTCTAATGAGTATTGTCGGGTTTTCCCTAAGTTGAATTAAAAACAATTGCAACCCTTTATTAAATAGGAATGTTAATTTATTTATAAGGTCGTGAAACAAAAACAACTTGTTGAATTGGATAACTTAAATAATTCGATGGGACAAAGAACATTCTAATCGAGACTTTAAAAAAAATGTTATGTACGTATTAAAAAAAACGCCATAACTTCATAAAAGGCCTCCACCCTTCATGAAGCAAAACCCGTTAAGAACAACACTTTCAGATCACAAACTCCATTGTTCCCTTTCAACCACATAACATGTTTTCAATTCATTCAATCTAAAATATCACAATTATCATTTTTTGTGTGGGTTGGGTGCCACGTAAACGAAGCACCTATGTTGTTGTTGTGTTGCCCCTCCCTGACCTCCTCATGCAATGGTAAAAGGATGAAGAGAAGAAAAAAGTGTGGATTGTAATGATGTGGAACTAACCAAACCAACCATTTGCATTCGCTCAAAGTTGTTGCACGTCACATACATTGTGATAAAGGACATCGTATATGATGGAACAAGATTGTGTATTTTCTTTACAACCATTGATCCATATCCACCTCTCTATGTTTAGACAAACTTGTATGTTTATATTACTTGAAGGACTATTGATGGTTCGTCTACAAGCTACAAGTGTCTTGGAAATTGACTTTAGGAACACACTACCATAAGAAGTGTACAATCGAGCGATGACCTAAGTTGAAATAGTATGGGGCCATTGATCGTTACCACGTCACATTTGAAGTACTCAATTTTTCCTTCCCATTATGAACAAATCAATTACTTTCTCTAAATAAAATAGTGGAACCTCATACTTCCTTTCAATTACTCTTTCTAAATAAATAGTGGATCCCCAAACTTCCTTTCCTTTTTTGAAGAAATAAATCAATATTGTCTTTGTTGGGCCAGTGGTGGATGTCATTGGAAAGATTTGTGAGACAATGGGATCAAATGAATTAAGTCAAGTAGTGTAGGTTGCCCAACTGACTAGGGATGGCCCCCAAAATTAGTAGGCGAATATTTTCATTGTTGGTTCTTGAATTGGGTTGGGACTAGGGTTTTTATATCCCCAACTAATTTATTTCCACCTATTTTGTAGGTGACCATACCTTGATAACCTCCCACACCATAGGCCCGTTTGCCTCATCACTGCCATCAAAATCTACAACAATTGAATGTTCAATATATGAGTCTCCTATCATCAACATCCAAATAAATCTATAACACACATATCATTGTTTCCATGGTTGATGATCATGAATCGATGCAATTCTCTTGAGTTGGTGATACCATTGATACAGTTTGCCCCGGACATTGCTCTGTCATTGTCATTGTTGGTGCTAGTGTTGTTCAAGTATATGCCCATGATGCTAATGTCAACGATGTTGGACAATATGGGTACTTTTCCAATATATGCCACCTCTGGGCCCCAAATAGAATCAATATATTTGGTTGTTTCAACTCGTTGCTATGAATAATTCTTATGTTATTTCATTTGTTGATTCCCGACCCATTTTTACACCAACCCAGTAGAAGATGTGGCCTCATGCACAAATTCAGCACTTGAGCTCACATGGAGTACCAACAACAACTTCAAGAACATTGAGGTAATCTATATCCGATCGTGATTACTTCCAGGGTCTATCATCGCGATGATGCAGATGCTCACCGAGGCCCTCGAGATGTTCATCGAGTCGGGGAGCACCAACCCACTATTGCTCTACTAGCCGATCATTATTATGGTCACATAAAATGGAAAATGCAGAAACAGACGGAGAACATATGCCATTTTTCCATCAATTGGGTAAACAAATTGGGTGAAGTTTGTTTTCATATAACAAACGCCTTGCAACTTAAAAATCCAAAATCCAAATGTTAATAGTTATTCCTCACAAGTGCATTTCTCTTTGTGTACAATTTAACTTTTCATCGGTAGATTTTTTATGCATCTTCTTGCCATGCTCATGAAATGAAATGTGGAGGGAAATGTTGGGATATGTAACTCCCACTTGTCTTTGGTGTGATCGTATTTAATTATTGAGTTTATTGGTTATTATTATGTAGAGTTCTAGACTCTACTAGGAGTATGTTCCTAGTTTTTAGGAGGTTGTTGATGCCTAGTTGTTTTGAGATATTCTCTCCAACTAGCTAGCACAATTTTGAGTTTTTGTAATTATTTCTACTCTCCCTCTCACATTTCCCAATATGGTATCAGAGCGGGACTGGGCTTGACTCCCTCACGGGAGGGCCCAGGGAAATGGAATGGAAATGGAAATGTAGGAGAGTAGAGTAGATTGTTGTTATTTCTTTGTAGTAGATTGTTTAGATTGTTTTCTCCATCGAATCGATCTAGTGAAGAAGAAATCGTCGGGGTCGATTGGAGCTTCCAGAACAAGATAGGATGGAATGTATGGCAAGTGGCAATCTACATGTGTGAGGATGGTACGAAGGTGAGTTAAAAAGCAAGGCTGAAAAAAGGTTTCTTGAAAGTCGCAGCAATGAACAGTAAAAACTATGTGCAAATGTCAATATTAAACGTATAAACTATGCTCAGTTGTAAGTGCATTGAGGCCGAGAGTACTACCTTCATTTTGTCGGAACCCGATGACCATACTTGCCAGGTTCCACTTCCCCTAAATTTATCCTACAACTAATGTAGGGATACCAAATGTTTGACTAATGCAAAGAATGTTAAGTCAAACCATCATTCATAGCAATCAGAGCAGTGAATGTGGAGCCAAACATAGCAAAACCAAACACCTTCAGCTCGTAGAGAAGAATCCAGCTAGTGACATCGCATTGTTCTGGAGACGAGGTCCATGGTGAAGGAATTGATTAGGACATTGAACGATATTCTAGCTACATGCCTTTCATAAACTGTATGATGGATGGAAAGGATCCCAAGGATGTCCAGACCGAGATCGATGCAAGAAAGTTTTTTTTTTCACGTTTAAGAAAGTTGAAAACTAGAAGAAGGCATCCTGTGAATTTCAGTTCATACCCTGGGGATTTTGAGACATTTTACTCCTCGTTGAAGACTTTGATTATTTGTATAATATATGTATGCGTTGATCCACTAAATGGCTCAAAGAATTTGTTGGAAGCGAAATTATTGTTCGACATTATGAATAGTGGAGAGGAAGATGTCTATTCTGATTTGAAAAGCTTTGCCTATGTGGATTGTTCATTGTTTAAATTCCTTGGGAATTGAACCAATAAGGAAGGATGTCAACCTTCCTTACGAAGCGCACAACAAAGTACAAGTCGTCTGCAGCAAGCAAGGTGAGAAGGAGAAGTAATGTTATAATAGTTTTGTTATCATTGTCACCGTCAGTCAGTCGTTTATTGTAATAAAGCATTTGCTAGTCTAAGTAAATAATGGCGATGTCTCTTTTAGTGAATAGTTAGTTGTGTCAGTAAACATTGTGACAATTTTTTCTTGCCAATCTGATTGCACAGAGAAATTCAGAAGAATAAAGCGACATTTACCGTTTGTATAAGATCGCCTTGATTGTTTAAGAAGCGATTCAATCCTCTAATACATTTGATGAAGTTTTGGGAATCCTGCGTTATTCAATTTCTTGTGTAATCATGCATTTTCGCTTTTGCTGAGAGGAGTGAGAGAACCATCTTGCATTCTCGTTTTTGTTGTTAGGTGATGGTTGAGAGAGTGAATGCGCACCAAGAGGAACCGATGTGCATCCCTTACTATGCTCAGCAAATAAGAAGACGTCATTTTCATTTTTCAGTGGTGGACAACGTAGATAAGAGGCAATATGCCTATCTCTAGCAAGAGCATAATAAGCAAGACATCATTTTTCATTTTCTAGTGGTGGACAACGTAGATAAGAGGCAATACGCCTATCTCCAGCAAGAGCGTTGCCTTATTCCTATTTTCATCATTCTCCCAATTTGTTTTTAATCTTCTAAGTGCCTCCTTTTTATGTTAGATCTCTTGGAGCGTGAATTCAGAGAAATAACACACCTCCATTGTGCAAGACGCCCACACATAGTCAGATCAATTGGTATCAGAGTGTGTTCTATCCTTGGGACCAAAACTTCATTCACCAGGTTCAATTTTGTTTTTTGGGTCTTCATGCTTAGTCTCATGCTTCTGCTCAGAGCGTGCATTTCACCCTTCTCAAGGATTCTTTCACACCCTCCTCAGGGTCTATTCCAGGTTTCCAACCATGCTGCCTCGACGAGAAGCCTCCAATGAGGAATCTAGCACAGACACATCAAGCCCCGTGGAATATTTGGCGCTGGCTCTCCAAGAACTTATTCGACTTCAACAACGAAGACCTCCAGCGACCATGCAGTTGGACACCCATTTTCAATTACCCAAGGTCGTCGGCAAAATGAATGGTGAGACCATGGATTCCTGGATCTGTAGCCTCTCCACTTATTTCAAAACCTCGCCTGAGATGGAGGAGGCTACCAAATTGCAAATAGCCAATCTCCAACTCGAAGGAATCGCCCAAACTTGGTGGGACACATACTTTAATAGTGTGGAATTGAGCGTCGAGCTCGATACTCCATCCCCGACAAATGACCGCATTACTTCATGGGATACGTTTTGTCAAGCCTTGAGAGAACGCTTCTACCCTCCAGGAGACCTTCAGAATTTACTCGCAAAGTGGTTACAACTCCATCAGATTTCCAATCAATCAGTTCAAGGCTACATCAATGTCTTCTGTAAGTTGCACATCCAACTCCAGATCAGCGAACCGGACAAGGTATTAATAATTAAGTTTGATTCTGGTTTATTGTTACCTCTCTGGCAAGAGGTAGATATTTTTGACAAGATTCTCTTAACAAGGCTTTCTTACGGGCCTTGGTCGTAGAAATAAAGGTGGCTCCTCACATTCGATATCTGCCAAATCGAAACCAGGTTGATAACCCATCCCCTTCTCATTCTCCACCTCATCTCCCCATCGAGATCATCACATCAACATCGAGCACAACAAGTTGATCATAGTGGCGTTCATAATTTATCACATAAACACATTCCAATCGCAACATCCTTGCAAGTAACACTGATACCTGGTTGGAATACAATGCCAAACTCTAGAGACAAGACAAGTGGATGGCATTTGAGACAGTGCAGGGAAAGTGCCCTCGGTGGGTGGCGGAAGTAGGGACGCTTCCGGATCTAAACAAGGAGGAATTGGACCAATAAGGAAGGACGTCAACCTTCCTTAGGAAGCGCACAACGGAGTACAAGTCATCCGCAACAAGAAAGGCGAGAAGGAGATGTAACGCTATAATATTTTTATGATCATTGTCAGCATCAGTCAGTCTTTTATTGTAATAAAGCATTCACCAGTCTAAGTAAATAATGGCAATGTATATTTTAGTGAATAGTTAGTTGTGTCAGTAAATGTTGTGGGAAATTTCTCTTGCCAATCTGATTGCGCAAAGAAATGCAGAAGAATAAAGTGACATTTACCGTTTGTAGAAGATCACCTTGATTGTTTAAGAAGCGATTCAATCCTCTAGTACATTTGATGAAGTTTTGGGAATCCTGCGTTATTCAATTTCTTGTGTAATCTTTCATTTTCATTTTTTCTAAGAGGAGTGAGAGAACCATCTTGCATTCTCATTTTTGTTGTTAGGTGAGGGTTGAGAGAGTGAATGTGCACCAAGAGGAACTAGTGCACATCCCTTACTATGCTCAATGAATAAGCAAGATGCCATTTACGTTTTTTAGTGGTGGACAACATAGATAAGAGCCAATACGCATATCTCCAGCAAGAGCGTAATAAGCAAGACGTCATTTTTCAATTTTTCAGTGGTCGACAACATAGATAAGAGTCAATACACCTATCTCCAGCAAGAGTGTTGCCTTATTCCTATATGCACCATCCTCCCAATTCATTTTTAATCTCCACAGCACCTCCTTTTTATTTTAGATCTCTCAGAGTGTGCATTTAGAGAGATAACACACCTCCATTGTGCAAGACACCCATGCACAGTCAAATCAAGAATACATCGAATGGTTATTATTTGTTTGTTGGAGCCGATTTTATGATGCATATTCTTGGTCTTGAAAACCTATTCATAAGAGATGAAATCAAATGAAGAAAGTGAACACTTTAATGAGGTCGATGGGTTGAATGAGGCATATGTGAGGTTGACACCAGATTATGATGCCTTGGACGTAGATGTGAACCGTGAGTGGTTCATGATCCTGAGAAGAGGAGAAATGACAGAGGTTATTAGGACCATGGTGGTGATTGGTGAGGAGCCCAAGGATGTGAAGGGAAAACCTACAATTAGGTTACGTAATTTTTTATTACAGTTTGGAAATTTGAATTGTCTTTTTGTTAAACAAAGTTGATAGAATGTTCAGAGATGGTAGGGAAACTCAGATGCCAATAGAGAACCTATAAATGTGAGAGGGGTAAATCTTTGACCAAGACTACGTTAAATGTCTTTTTAATTTATTTGGAGTTTGTGTTGAGAAACATGTTGAGATTAGTCAACTCAGTATGTGGATGCTTTGTTAGAATTGACTACTCTAACAATTGCATGTTTGGAAACTCCATAGAAGTGTGAGTAAATGTTTTTTGGAATCATAAGATTTTTTTTATTGATCTTAGCCAACTCAATAGGAAGTGTAGTGGTTTTGTTAAGAGATGGATACTCTGACAAATCACAGATGGATGTGAAAAATACAAGACAACAATATGACACTGATATTGAAGGTTCAAAGGTCAAAGACACAAATGAAGACTCCAAACATGTGAACAACTGCAAAAGGGAGAAGATGATATTATCTCTTGTTGAAGAATTGAAGTCCTACTTGAAATTTTTTGTGGTGTAAAATCATTCCTTAGTCTACTTGGTAAAGGGTGTGGTAGTTGGAAAGGAAGGTTAAACTACATTTTTTTTGTTCTGAGATGGAATCGAGTTGCATTTTTCTCGTTGGAGAAACCATGATTTGATGGCAGATTGGAATGATAAGCAGGAAGAACAAAGATGGTTTTCTAGAACAACAAAGAGTTTAGTCCAAGGGAAGTTGGTGACAATGACAGTCATGTGGAAGCAGTAGAAGTGTGAAAGAAACAAGATGATTGCGGACAAACAAAGGTAAATTGTGTAAATTGAGTTGAATAAAACATACTTGTGACCATTTGTTAATATGAGTCACACATTGTTTTAGAAAGTCTATGATGTATTGTTTGTTGATATGATGTATTGGTCCTTGAAATGTTTGATTATGTACATGGTATCACCATGAGATGGAGTATGTAAAGTATGTACCTATATCTATGTAACATGTAAATGGAATATCGTTGTAAGACCTTACTAGGCATGCATACCCCTTTTTCATGTATCCCTATTGTTTTGTAGTGCATAAACCTTTATTATAGAGTTCATTAATACTCGTATGAGTGAGCCATGTCATGAGTCGGTTGCATGCTCTATGAGTGGACTTTAGGAGGTGCCTAGAAACCATGTGTTTTACATTCAGGGGGAGTTCATCAAGAGGTTGAATCAACCACGTACCTAAAGGACATCCTACTAAATCAGTAGTTGCAGTAGCTGATGACCCATGCATTATGATGGATGGTTGTCTCTTTATATTGACTTTGGAAGTTTGGTGATGCATGGTCAAGGTGCAGATAGAAAATACTAGGTTGGACCAGACATAGAATTTATTGATCAGGAGGTGCTTCGATTAAGAGGACTTGGTGATGATGAAGACCTGACCCGATGATTGTAAAGACAAGTAGTCGTTAAGAGGGACTGTTGGGATATGTAACTCCCACATGTATTTGTTGTGATCATATTTAATTATTGAGTTTATTGGTCATTATTAGGTAGAGTTCTAGTCTATATGAGAAGGAGTTTGTTCCTAGTTTGGTGTGAGGTTGAGATATTTCCTCAATCGATGGATCAAGGTGGTTGTCTATCTAGAGACAAAGCTTTTGTATTTATTTGTACTCTATTTCGTTATTTAATAGAGCGCTTGAGAACAATTTTGAGTTTGTGTAATTATTTCTACTCTCCCTCTCATAGTTCCCAATAGGAAACATGGAAACAACTATGTAAGCAAGGAGAAGCAGGACTATGCATTTAAACATCATCCCGCACTCAAGCCCATGCATCCAAACACTGCAAAATTTCAAGTTGGCATTAACCTTAGTCCACAAGAGTTTTAATGATTGACCTTCAGGGCTACAAACAATGATTAATCGATATGTTCAATTTGTAGAAAACGATTGTTACGATTAGGGTCATCGAATACAAATTCAAGGATTAATAGTGAAATATGCTTCCTATTATTTCCAACCTTTTGAAGCAAGGTTTGCATGTATGGATCTTCAAGTAATGCTCCACCTTTTATGGAATCACTCATTGTTCTGACTCTTTATGTTTTGATTAAAACATTTTATTTACAAATATGCTAAGTTGTTGTTGAACTTTAATACATGAAAATATATATACTTCTCGGAAATCTCATTATTTTTGTTGGCCATTTTGAGTAATCTCTCTAATAGATCTTGAAAGCCAATCTTGGCAAAGAGAAATAAATTGCTTTCCATTCAGTGGAAAAGACAAAATTAGGAATCAATCATTGTTCTGACTCTTCATGTTTCAATTACAATGCTTCTTTTACAAATATGTTAAGCTAGTCTTGAAGTTTAATATATGAGCAGAGATAATCAACAATGCCATTAACCAGGACTAGAAGTTACATGAGCAAGCTAACTAATGATTTGAACCTTGAAACAATAATACCACATTGATTTTGTTTTGAAGGTTCCCATAAGGAAATCCTTTGCCTCCAAGGTAAGAGTTCTAAAATAGATTTAAATTAAAATTGTTGGTAAATATATCTCTTCATTTTTTAAATTGGGTATCTCCTGCACAGTTAAATTATTAATAGCAAACACACTCAAGAAAATTATATTTTTAGATTTTGATAGAAATCAAGACAGGGAAGAATAGTATTTCCACTCCATAAAATAATACCTAAGATAATACATGGGAGGTTCAACAGAAAGCTCATTATTTTTGTTGGTGATTTTGAGTAATCTCTTAAACAAATCTTGAAATCCATTATTGTCAAAGCGAAATCCATCAGTGAAGTTATTGTAGACATTACAAAATCATGTAGTAGTCAAGATAATGCACTCCCTATAAAAGAAAATCAGTTAATGAACACATTGTAGAGTAGAGAAGAGTAATCTAATAGTTGATACACTACAAACACGATCATGACTTTGACATCCCAGAGGTTTGATCTAAATATTGTTGTTGAAGGGTCTAGCATGCTTGTTGCCATGGATCCTTTCCTTTTGCAACGATGATGCACAACCTCCAATTGAATCCACCTTTGACAAGGAGTAGCAACAGCAGTTGGTTAAGATCAAGGTTTTGATCCCTAGATAGACTTCAATGCCAAGGAGGTTCAAGCCTACGAATTATGGTATTGGTATATGGGTGAGTGCATGAAGTTGGTGGACGAAAAAGCGGCAAGGGGGGCAGCAAGAAATCGCACTCGGAGGAATGTGTGTGCATTCTTAAGAACACCCATGTGTTATTAATCCTATAGGTTTCGTAAGGCTTGAACATCCAGTAATATTTCCACGTAGGTTCATCAACAGGAATGTGCACACGTTCTTAAGAATGCATGCATGTTCCTAGCAGGAACACACATACATTCTTGTTGTGGCCTTTTTTTAAGGACCGAGGGCATGCTTTGTGCTCATTTGCACACCATGCCTCACAAATTTCCTACAATGAGAAGGCAAAGAGGACAAGTAAAGAATAAGAAAATCCACAAGATCCTTCCACCGTGTCCATCACAAGAAAGGTATGGTTGATTTTTTGTTATTTCCTTTCTCGGCTTTGCAAAAATGCAAAAAAAATAGTCATAGGTTATGGATGTAAATCCCAATTCCATTGAAAACTTATTAGCAAGGTTCACTACACATAATTAATACTTGAATGCAAATCTCTCAACAATTCACCAATCTTGTACAGGTTATTTCAAGTTCATTGTAAAGATAACATATAGTTTTTCTTTGTTTTATACAAAATTATGTTAATGATTTTGTTGGGATAAAATGACATTATTGTTTGTAATACCTTAGTGATAACTCCACTTATTAAATTGCAACATATATTATAAAATGGAACCCGGTGACTATGTAAACTGCCCACCAGTAGACCAAGGAGAGCAAAACCTCAACCCATGATCCGGGTGGATATCGGTGGCCACCCACCTATTCCTCTAGCTTGAAAAACAACTTTCCACCTTGCAAGTTTTTTGGCAGTTTTTCGGGTTCCAAACTTCCGGGGCCGTTTTGAGGCCCTAAACGATGATTTTTGGGATTTGGGGCCCAGGTGACTGTGAAAATCACTTACCTGCACTAGTCGAAAATTGTTCTTCTCGATTAGACCTTTCCAACAGGCTACCGTGTGCCTAAAATGGAGATCATATGCAAAAGTTACAGCCCCCAAAAGTTGATGTACTAACTTACCCAAACAAGGCCCACATGACTTTTGGCGCTTCATCTCCCAGGGATAGGTTTTTGGATGTCTAGGATTTTTTACATTCCTGTTTATTGTAAAATTCCTTCAGAGCCTCATTGTAACCATATTCTTTCAAATGAGCACAACCATCACATCACTTCTCAGAGATAAGCCACAACAATTCCAACAAGCTTGTTTTCTGTTGCATTTTACAGTTTCAGCTTATTACCTTATTGAATAGAAAACCAGTTGTATTGTATCTCTGTTATTCTATGTTAAGCCTCTGTTAATAATCTGTAGTCATTTCGTTCTTCTCATAAAATTCGGATCAGTGGTATCAGAGCGGTCTGCTCCTTATCGTCTCAATGCATGTCCCCAATGAGGTTAGAGTACAAAGAATTGGGTCTTGAGCTTGTTTCTCTTGAGGACAAAATCTCTCGCACGCCCAAGCGACCTCTCATGGAAAGAGAAAAGAAAGATGACAAGAAAGGAGATCTTTTCAAAATGTTTCTTAAGGAAACCCTCATGCAACAGAGGAACAACATGATGGATAGTTTCGCACAAATCCTTCGGCGGCTACCAACAGGGGACACATCTTCTTCGAGCGGAGGCATCGTCCCCTTCAAGGTGCAAATCAACTTCGATATTCTTGTATTTGAAGGTCAAATAGACGCAGATGCTACAGACAAGTGGTTGAATCTTCTAGAAGGGTATTTTTTTGTCCATAACTTTTCGAATAGAGAAAAGATTACTTTTGCACTCCTCAAAGCCATTCCTCATGTCAAAGATTAGTGGGAAACTTTTTGTGAGCAAAAGGAAACAAATGAACCCTCATTATTTACAGTGACGACCACCTAGGAATCCTTCAGGGATGCTATTAAGGAACAATACTACCCTGTCGGAAGTTATGATGACTTGTATACCAAATGGATGACACAACGGCAAGAAAGAGACCAATCAGTGACAAAGTTCACAAATATCTTCCATACCTTACGCACCAAGCTGGGTATCAAAGATTTGGAGCGACATATGGTGCTCAAGTATCGCAATGCTATGCATAGATACATCCAGATCGAAATGAAATTTCTGGACATATCGTCCTTGCGCGACCTACCGATATGTCGTCAAAATCGAGCAAAAGCTCAAACAAAAGATGCGGCAATTTGGGCTTGGGAACCCCTCATAGCGAAATCCAGGAAAGGGCGACCCCAACCCACAGAACAAAGGATAGAGAAAATATGGGTAGTATTAGGACTGTTATAACCCTATAATTCATAGTATCATCTGGTGACCATAAATTTTTCACTCTGGGTGTATATTGGCTTGCAAATAATATTTCATATCTGCAAATTAGTTTCAAGGAAAGGAAAAGGAAAATTCATGGTTGTTGACGCTGAGTGGTTTTTTCTAACCCCATGGAGACAAAAGCAAGGGAAGCATCGCACAAAACCCATGAAAAGCGCTAAAGCCTAAGTTTTTGCTGCATTCGTGCCTGGAGAATAAAGAACGTGCTTAGATCGATGGTCGATCTAGCGGCACGTAGATCAATGGATGACAGTGGTTTATGGACCCCGTAGACTATTCTGCTTTTAGCGGTGGGGGGGGGTCTAGAATCGGAGATAATGTATGCGCGCATCTGGACGACCCAAGTTTCGACGCTTAGATCTACGGTCTATATTGGATTTCGGACCCCCCCGGTCCGTTCTGCCTTTAATGGAGGGGGGGGGTCTGGAATGTGTGTTAAAGATCATGCACAGATCTGCGGTCGAAAGCAAAGCGCGCAGATCAACGACTCAAGGTATTTTTCGGACCCCCCA
>SNQJ01S0046596.1:46018-62545 GCA_010110895.2 Picea sitchensis | reverse complement strand
GAATCTATTGGTCCAAACTCCCATCACTTACCATTCGTCATTTTCTGACATACCCCGTCACCTCATGACATCATCCTCCATTATCCCGCCATCTGCGTCCCTACATTTGCATAATCCAAACTTAGGGAAAAAAGAGTAATAGATTAACAAAGGTTATCAATAAAGTTAATGTAGTTAAACTAGGCTAAACTAGTTAATAATTAATTAATTAATCAATTAATTAATTAATCAATTAATTAATTAATAGCTAAGTTAGTTTAGTAACTAGGTTAGTTTTTTTATTAATTAATATTTAATAAAACAAATATTAAAATAAAAATAAAAAACATAAAAAAATATATAACAAAAAAGTAATAAAACAAACTATAATATAATACAAATTATAATAAACGTACATAATAAAACAAATATAAACAACAAAATATAAAAAATAAAACATATAAAATACAAAACAAACATATAAAACAATAAAACTAAAACTAAATAAAATAAAAAACTTAAAAACTACCCTAAGTCCTACCCACCCCGTACACTCACATCCCAAGTCAAATAAATCAAACAGTTATTAAACTTTCCGGACCCCCCCTCACCATCTGATGTTTAACGAGAGGGGGGGGGGGCGATCCGGAATGGTTGTTTTAAGAAACCACCCCCCGGATAGGTGTCTCCCTCATATGTCAGCGGAAACCCCCCCAAAAAAAAACCACTTACCACCTTAGGGGGGGTCCGGAATACCGTCTTCCCAAAAATAAAACCGTTTTTCTCATTTTCACCTATTTTTGCCTGTTCATCTTGTCTTCTTCCGAGGCCATTTTTGGGCAAATGAAAACGAATTTTTAAAAACCGAGAAAGGTTTTTCTCCATAACAGCCTGAAGAACAAAAACCTCTCTCATTTTTTTCACAGGTGCCATGAGAAGGGAGAATCAAAGCTTCCTTTCAGCCTATTTTTTCGGATTTTCGGTTTTTCTGTTACAGTCCCGATCTTGCAGGAGATGTTACGGCCAGTTGGAGGTGAATTTGGCGAAACCGAAGCATTTTTTTGTCCAACACATTCCCATATACAATAACCTCCTTCAATTTTTTCCCAGGTGTCAGCGTTGAAGAGAAACAGATGTCTGTTCGGACCCCTTTTTTGCAGAAATTTGGCCCATCTTTCATGGCAGACATTTCCAGATTTTGGGGGATTTGTGGCTATCTTTGGCCAAGACGGTTAAAACCGACTCACACAACTTGTTGGGAGATCTATCATATTTATTTAGAGGATTTTAATGTAAAGGGGTTCGACCTGTGAAGTTTTTCCTTTTGGATGGACTGTGGGCCTTGCTACTCTAGGAGGTTTTGTCTGTAATTTTTAAATGATTAACCAGTAATAGAGAAGTGGATTTATAGGATTCTTGTGTAGGAGCATTGGTGGTGTGTTCCTTGTCTGTTTTCAGTCATTTTTTTCTATCATTCAAGCACTTTCATTTCTTATTGTTGAAAGAGAGTAATGGAGAAGAATTTATGTGCATACTCTTCGTCCAAATTTTTAGTAATCTATATGTTATTCATCTGAAGCTTTACAAAGGAATTCTTAACTGCTCCTATGTTCAGTGGATCTCTCCCTTTTCATCCCATTAATCCGCACTAAATCTAATATGATCCAACAGTTGTTACTATCTAGCCCTATGGAGACATTTGACTCTAGAGCTGAGTTGATCCTTATCTTATAAACAGACCCCATGGCCCAATGGTGATCTGAGCAACTTGTCAACCAAACCCTCATCTAAATATTTCAAAAAAACCAACCCCATACTTTCATAGCTAGCCTAATATCTCTTCAAACAAAGTTATATCAAACAAAGAGATCCCTCTCTGAGTCTCAGAGGGCTAGATCCCTGACTCGAAACAGTTTTGATGTTGCCTCTGTGAATGCCTCCGTAGCTTTGGGAAAATTACAGAGTGCTAACAAGGACAACGAGTCCAAGTCGCAAGCAAAGAAGGACACCGGAAAGACAAAGAAAGATACCAGGAAGTGGTGTGACTTCCATAAGAGCCCTTGGCATAACACTGTTGACTGTCACTCAATACAGTCGTTGGTGGCCTAAGTGAAAGCCTTTGAATCAGATGTGGGTTTGACTTTGAGTCAAAACCAGAGAGGGGAAGACAGATCATTGACACGGAACCCAGTGCCACCGTTGCTACCACTAAGCTCGATCATGGTGAACCAAACGAGCTAGAAGAAGGAGAGTGCCTCTTGCATTCACATATGTGGGTAAAATGCACCTCGCTGCACTTCATCGTCGATAGTGGTATCCAAAAGAACCTCATCTCAGCAGAGGTCGTCAAGCAGTTGGCCCTGCCAACAATGCTGCACCCACAACCCTACACCATTAGATGGCTCCGCCAAGGAAGCGATCTCCGCGTCAATCAATGGTGTCGATTGTGGTACGGCTTGAATCCCTTCAAAGACGAGTTATTGTGTGATGTTACTCCTCTCGAAGTTTGTGATGTTCTTTTGGGTCAACCTTATTTATGGAAACGTCATGTTGTATATGAGTCTAGGCCTCGTAGTGTTATTATTACTTTGAGTAGGAAATTGTACAGGATACCCGAGGCAGTCCCACCTAGTGCTATTTCCTTGATCTCTGCTAAGCAATGCAGGGAGTTCATCTCTCAGATGGGGAACTTTGTCTTCTTCATGATTCATTCTCAGAATGAGCAAAAGATCACAACCACATCCAGGGTCTTTGCGGCCGACCTCTCCACATAGAAAAAGCAAGTAGATAAGGTCGTGGAATAATACTCAGATATCTTCTCCTCATCTACCGGGGTACCTCTGCACTGTCAGGTCAAGCACCCCATCGATCTGACCCCCGATGCATCGTTTCCCAGTGGGCTAGTCTATCACCGCTCTTTGTTAGAGAATGAGGAGATCAAGCGAAAAATCCAATAACTGCTCCAAAAGGGCCACATATATCCCAACTCATCACCTTGTGGGAGCCCAATCGTGTTGGTACAGAAGAAAGATGGAACCTGGCGACTCTGCATTAATTACCGAGCTCTAAATAAAATCACAGTTAGAAATCGATACTTGATTCCCTGAATCGACGACCTCCTTGATCAACTCATGGGGGCCAAATACTTCATTAAGATTGATCTGAAGTATGGCTACCACCAGGTCCCGATAGAACAGACAGATGTATGGAAGACCACCTTCAAGTCGAAGGAAGGCCTTTTTGAATGGTTGGTCATGCCGTTTGGTTTGACAAATTCTCCAACCACTTTCATGAGGATGATGGACGATATCCTGCGACCATTCACCAATACTTTTGTAGTGGAGTATCTAGATGACATTCTCATTTGCAACAAGACTTGGGCAGAACACTTGCAGCATATTCAGTAGGTTCTACACACCTTGTGGAAGCACAAGCTATACGCCAACTTGGAAAAATGCTCCTTCGGCATGGACAAGGTCCATTACCTGGGCTACATCATTGATCATCATGGCGTACGTGTGGATCCATCCAATATCCAAGTCATCTGTGACTGGCCAGCCCCAACCACACTCACTGAGCTTCGAAGCTTCTTGGGCCTTGCCAATTTCTACCATAGGTTCGTGTTTGGATTCTCCCATATTGCATAAGCCCTCAGACAAATAACTAGGGGTGGTGGTAAGGCAAAATTTGTGTGGGGTCGGCCCCAACAATAAGCATTCGATTATTTGAAGAATTACTTGTGCTCATCCCCATTACTTTCACTACCAGACCTGCAACAACCCTTTGAGATCGAGAAAGATGCTTCAGACTATGTTGTGGGAGCCATTCTCACTCAACACGACCACCCCCTGGCCTATCATAGTGAGACACTATTAGATGTTGTCTGTAAGTACCCTACTTACGACAAAGAAATGTACTCCATTATGCAAGCCTGCCGCCTGTGGAGACATTACATTCTTGGGAAGGAGACAATCATCCACACTGATCGTAAGCCACTGTAGTTCATGCAGACACAAGGCAAATTGCAGAATGAACACCATAAAAAGTGGTCTACATACTTGCAGCAATTCCACCTCAACATCAAGTATAAAACAGGAAGCACCAACCGTGTCGTTGATTACCTCAACAAACCACCAATCGCAGTGCTAGAATCTTGCGGCCATGAGACCTTTGGATGGCCCCAACTCTATGAGACAAACCCAAACTTTGCCACCACCTACCAAATGTTGGGTGCAAACGCAATTGTCAATAATTTCCATCTTCAGGATGGGTTGTTGGGTTGTCTGGGCCATATCTGTGTTCCATCAAGCAAGCGAGCGAAGATGATATGGGAATCCCACTACAGTCGGGTGGTAGGACACTTCAGCATCGAAAAGACAGTGGCGACGCTACATAAACATTTCTACTGGCCGAAACTTCGATAGGAGGTCAGCAAGTATATCAGGTCTTGCACTGCCTATGTTATTGCCAAACCGACCACTAAGAAACAGGGCCTGTACACCCCTCTTCTTACTCCTGACAGGCCATGGGAATCCATCTCAATGGACTACATGTCAGGCCTCCCTTCCACCAAGTGGGGAAATGACTGTGTTTTTGTGGTTGTTGATCACTTTTCTAAGATGGCAATTATGGTTTCCTGCAAGAAGAGCATCACAACAGAGGCCATTGCAAGATCTTATTTGAACGAGTCTGGGTACATTTTGGAATCCCACAAACCATTGTCTCAGATCAGAATAGTTGATTTCTCAACACATTATGTTTGATCCTCTTGTCATTGCTGGACACCAGGCTCACCAAATCCACAGCCTTCTACCCCCAGATAGATGGCCAAACCGAGGTCGTAAATTGAATGATTGTACATATCCTGCACATGTATAATTCCAAGCACCCTCACACATGGGATGAGAGTCTTCTCTATGTCCAACATAGCTACAACCAAGCCTTGCATAACTCAACTGACCACAGCCCCTTTCAGGTGGGGTTGGGATTCCGACCATTGGGTCCCATAGATATTGCACTTCCCCTTGCGGTCACCTCGACCAACTCATCTCCTGCTCCAAATGAAGTTGACAAAACCACCCGGTTCATTGAGTGAATCCAACACATCCGCCAACAAGTTCAGGATATCCTACAGAAGTTGAATGACAAGTACAAGCAACGCCATGATCAACATCTAGTGCCACATAAGTTTCAGGTGGGCGACAAAGTTTAGTTGCACTTGCAAAAAGAACGCCTTACATGAACCCGTTAGAAGATTTACCCACTCTGTTATGGTTCATACACCATCACCAAGGTTGTGGGGGATAATGATTTTGAGCTCAACATTCCTCCTTTCCTTGGCCTGCAACCAATGTTCAACATGGATCTCCTTCAGCTTTAATTCCCACCATTATTGGACAGCTCAGAAGTAGCAGAATAGATGACACCAACATAGCTCAACCCCGACTATATACAACAAGAATCCAATGATCAGATTGTGGACACACAGATCAAGGGCACTCGACAGCAAAGGATCCAGCTTTATCGAGTCATCAAAGCAGGGCAACTCCAACAACAAGGCAAGTGGCTCACCCAGGGCCAAATTCAACAGAAATTTCCTCATCTGATGGGGGAACTCAAAGCAATGGATACCATTTCTTCCTAAGGAGGGAGGATTGATCTAGGTGGATTTCGGTGGCCACCCACCTATTCCTTTGGCTCGAAAAACATCTTTTCACCTTGGCAGTTTTTCAACAGTTTTTCGGGTTCCAAACTTCTGGGACCGTTTTGAGGCCCTAAACGACGTTTTTTAGGATTTGGGGCCCAAGTGATTGCGAAAGGCATCTACTTTGTCTAGTCGGAAATTGTTCTTCTTGGTTAGACCTTTCCAATGGGCTATCGTGTGCCTAAAACATAGATCATATGCAAAATTTACGACCCCGGGAAGTTGATGTATTAACTTACCCAAACAGGGCCCACATGACTTTTGGCGCTTCATCTCCTAGGGTTAGGTTTTTGGATGTCTAGGGTTTTTTACATTCTTGTTTATTGTAAAAGGCCTTAAGAGCCTCATTGTAACCATCTTCTTGCAAATGAGTGCAACTGTCACATCTCTTCTCAGAGATAAGCCACCACTATTCCAGCAAGCTTGTTTTCTGCTGCATTTTACAGTTTTAGCTTATTACCTTATTGAATAGAAAACCAATTTTATTGTATCTTTGTTATTATGTGTTAAGCATGTGTTAATAATATTTAGTCATTTTTTTCTACTCATAAAATCCAGATCAACCCACCACAACCACCTAATCTAAACACCGAAATTGATGAGGGGTTGGCTACATTAAGAACACTTGTAGAACAATTAAGGGGCACCAGAGAACCAAGTAGAGTGTCCTTGGCTACTTCTCTGGATGTCATTGTGAGATCCATAGCAAGTTCCTAAGGGGAATTGACTTCTATTTCTAATGATAGGGAAAGAATGTTTGAGTACTACAACACTGGATTGGATAGAAACCAAGTCAGAGACTTGGGTATTTCAAAAAAAAACTATTGTCTATTTTTATGGATACACGAAATGGAGAAGAACTACCTATGAACCAAAAACACATTTGTATTGACTGGTGTATCCATCCATAGATTAGTCAAAATTGGATGAATAGGTGGTATATGGTATTTGATAAACCTCCCTACAATAACATAGAGGTGCCCTTATATTTTTTGAGAAAACTATGGAATGAATTTATTTTGGGTTTGCATGTCAACTACTTTGACATGGGTGAGTTCCAGGGGGTGGGTCGAGGGTCCACAAAGGATCGAGAGCATGCCATGCATGATCCCATTTTAGGTCCTCATCCCCCCAAACAAAGGCCTGACCCCCTGCCCAATATCCTCCTATTGTAGAGAGATTACAATAAATACAACAAGTTATTTCATCATTGATCGGAAGCCTAGTGCAACATGGCAACTTTTTTTTCACTATCTCGGCAAGAGGTGCATGTCGATGGCATTGATAGAGGGGTATAAGCTTCACCCCGCATAGAATATTTTAGTGAGGAGAGGGCACATGTACATAACATTTATCCATGTGAAACTCACACATACTCGAGTTGCAAGCAGACTTGTTATGGGCCTATGGAGGCTAGTGGACAACATAGCTTCATGGAGGAGGTTAGTATCTTAACCATCACTGTGTTGTTAATCGTTATATATTTATTTTGTATTATGTGTATTTATATCGATATTTTATTGTATGTTGTTTTGTAGTTGTTACGTCAGTGTAGCAGACCCTTTACGCCCATGAATGCATTAGTGCATATCATCACCACTGATGTAGCAGTAGAGGCAACCTGCTCATTGGGCGTACTGCATACACAGATATGTGTCACATTTGATAAATTCACCATAGACATTTCTTTAATTTATGGCATCCTCAAATTTTTAATGTTCTTGTGTTTCTACAGGATGTGGGACCAGGCGATGTCGGGGAATGTCCATCTAGGATGGACAAGTCACCTACATCGCAGGTCTCATGTGTAGAGTTAAATATCATTTAAATCTCAAAGTTGTTGTGTTTATGTTTTTGAATTTTACTATTTGGCACTAATAGTTCAATATTATTAATATGTATGCAAGTTGCAGACATATTCACTAGTTATAATACTATTGCACTCCCTGGGCATCTGGGCTCTGCTTCTGGGTTAGCTTACTCTAGGCCAAGGGAGTTCTCATCAGTTGTACAACCTGTGGGGGTCCATTGCTACCCACCCCCAACATCTGTCTTATTCCATGCATCATCGGTGGATTCACCTGTAGGCCACCCATATACACCACCTCTTCCATCGCATTCATCCACAATGAATGCATCTGTATGCCACCCACCCCCACCACCGTTTCCATCGGCCCCATCCACCGAGGCTACCATAGTAGACGTTGTCTCAGAGAAGGTCGTACAATTGGGCACTCCACCTGACAACGACTCTCTAGTGAGGCACAGGATATTCATGGTGAGATAATGTGTTGATGATAATTTTTTACGTATCATGAATTTGAATTTACACATATTTGTTTAATTTTATTGATTTCATCCTTGTAACTGAGACAAGGTGGAATCACTGAGAGATTGGGTTCACAGAGGAGGGTAACACCCTCACGATTGTCAGTAGCATATGTGGTGAGTTTTCTTAGGTTAAATTACAAAGTATCATTTTGTATGTCTTTTAATTCATTGAGGAAAAAAAAATTATAACAATGTTTTTTCTTTGTGCAGTCTCTGGAGCGACGAAGCATGCCTAGGCCCAAAACCACTCGAGGTGCGTCCGCGAGCAAGAGAAGAAAGATAGATTTTCGGGATGCTCCCGAGGGTAGCAAGGGTGGCAGTGGTCAATGTTTGACCAATTACTGCCATTTTGTATATAGGCCACCATATGGTTGTTTTCCATGTTAGGGCACTTGTTGTCGTTTTGTATATTGGGCATGAGGTGTCATTTTGTACAAATGTGGACTGATGTATGATGTTTTCTAAAGTGATTATAAATACTTGCATTACGCATTAATGAATCTATTATGGTGCAAAATACTGTTAAGTGTTAGCAATTAATGGTTCTCATTACCTAAATTTATGGGTAGGGCATGCATTTCCTTCAACATTAGTAAAGTTAAACTAATTGCCAATGCACTAGACACACTTGGGTGCACTTGTTGGAGTATATGGTCGATGGCAAGGCACCAAAGCACTCAAAGTTTATGGATGACACTTGATTCCACCTAAAGTACTACTACATATGTATGGAAAAACCAACGACGTACTCCAATAGTACGAATAAAATCGGTCGTACTGTCATATTTTACTTGCATTTTTTTATTTTTTCAAAAAAGCCCGACGTTCATCAACTATTCGACGACATGGTATTTAGCGTCATATATCTGACAATTACATGTTACTAACTATTGGATATCCGACGGTGTAAAGGGTCAATGATTATGCTTACCAACTATTGACAAAGTCAATATTTTTCTATGTTAAGCAATGTCTATTTGCTCAACAACCATCAGAAGTCTGATGAAAAAGTGATATATAATTTAAAAAGTTCGAAATATTAAAGGCGTTAGACGTTGTTCCTATACTAACGACGGTTTGCGGAGGTTATAAGAGATATTTCTAGCTTGGAATACAATTTATTTTTATTTTGTTAATTACATTAGAAATAATTAAATTACATAGGTTGTTTTTTTAAGATAATGATCATCATTGAAAGTTTGGTAAGGAAAAATGTCACATAACATTCCTCCAGGAGGACAAGGCCGAGACTTGAGATCTTCATTGGTCGAGGCTTTGGGTGATCGAAAATGTTATTGCCCTTGTAAAAAATGCAGGGGCTATAATAGAATGAGACTTTTAATAAAAGAGCTAAAAAACATTGTAGTGAGTATAGACACCTTGAAGGCGAGCATGAATATCGTACCTTGGTAAGTTATTCATTATATGTCTTTATATTGCATATTTTTTTGTAAATGTTTTCATGTTAAATGTAGAAGAAAAATAATGTATTTTTTTTTCTTTATGGATATATTCTACGTAAACATGAACAAATAGAGAGTAAGTTAAGAAGAGAAGAAGTATACATAAGATGTAGATTTTAATTAGGGTTTAGGGTATGGTTTAGTGGTTAATGGGTTTAAGTTTTAGGGGTACGAGGTGTAAGGGGTATGCTTCTCAAAGTCATGGACATGGTATGAGGAGAAACTATAAATGTCTTAAGGCATGAAATATTCTTTTAGGACTCCCAAACCATGCACATGGACTAAAACCACCACATATAACCTATAAATGAAATATTTGGCCTATGTGTACTCATGATAATGGCACCATTACAAGGTTGTAATTAGTGGAAATTATTCTTTAATTTGACCCAGAGCAGATCGATCTATGAATGGGGCCAATGTTGAATTTTTTTTAGTTTGTGCTTGTATGCACTGAAATTTGACATGGTTATAGTAGATGCATGCATTGATGGTATGAGAAGGTTTCAAGACTCAAATATGACTCACACAAAGAATTCGACAATCAAACGACAAAGTTAATGAGAACAACAATGTTTTAAGTGTGAAGTGTGAAATGCATTCACCACATGGAGGTTAATGAGAACAACAATGTTTGAACAATACAAACTACTGACAATAACCAAAATTTATGAGAACCTCCGTCAAATAAGGAGACCTAATATTTTTCTTCACTAAAATGCGTGTGCATTTTTTATTTTATTAAAAAGTTGTATGCAAAAGGAATGAAAAAGAATTCCTTTGGTATAAAATAAAAATATTTTTTTCCCACTAGTGTACTTCATTCTTCATCAATTGATCGCCCAATGAAATAGGATCCTCCGTGGAGTTATGGGTGGCAGAAAAATTTGATTCTTTGGGAGGGGAGAAGATATCCAACTCTGACAACAAATCATCAGATCAATCTACCAAAGGATCATAGCTATCCATATTGTGGATGGAAATGACCCCATGCAATGTATGATTTGGGTCAGGCTAGTGCTTCACAGTCTGACAAATCTGTACCACCATTGTTAGGGTTTTTTCTCCAATCACTCTACCTTATATTAACATAGTTATAGGCTAGCAGTGTATGCTTATCACAAACCTATGTTAGTAGTTTTTATTATTAATTTATGCAAAGCACTTAATACACCTCAAAATTATTCAAATTTGGTAGTATATATCATATAACAGATGTCATGACTAACATTTTTGGTCGCATAACCACATATTTAAAAAATTGTACTAGTGAACGAAGAACAAAGGATTTCAATAGGTGTGAGGCTTGATATAATATAGTGATTGGAGTATGTTGTTATACCCAAGAGGGGAAATTTGCGCCCGTGATAGGTTGTAAGTGTGATGTCGTGGATACTCTAATGAATGGAGTGTGTTTTAATTCCCTAGAGAGGTGATTTGGACCTATCATGGGTTGTAGGTGTGATGCCCTAGTATTCCAGTGATTAGAGTATGGTTATTTCTCAAGATGTTTAAGAAGGAAGAGTCATGTTCTTGTAACCCTGGTCAAAAGGATCTGGGTGATGCGATTTGTCTTAGGTGCCAAAAGAAGGGGGGTTGTGCCAGTCAATGTCTAGAGAAGAAGAAAGGGAAGGGAAAGTAACAACATGGGCAATTGACAAGGAATGTAGAGATTGTAGTTGGAGTGGATGAAAAACATTGAATATTGAGAATTCCTTCTCTATCATTTCTTGTATCTCAAACAATACCATTTCTAATCTTGGATTCAGAACGCTCATAGAGGTCCTAGGGGATCCATAAATGATCAAAATTTAACCGTCTCAAATCATCTTGAAATTGACATCATTGCAAAGAGCTTATTGTTAGCTTTCCAATGACACAAACGGTTAGTCAAATGGAGCTCGTATGAAAAATTTATGAGCAGTCAAAGTTTAGGGTTTGAGGAAGAAAAATGTCAAAGGTAAAGGTCAAAAGGATGATGTCAACAGTTACATGTGTCAGCAAGGTGACGTGGCATGTACAATCAGTAGTTGAGTTGGCAAGTAGTGTTGGAATTCATACTCCAAGTGGATCAATGAGATGTTGACACGTGCCATAGGTGGCCTAGTGAGAGGTTGCCACGTGGCAAACGTGGCGACCTCCCATTGGCTAGTATTAGTTTATGTTGGTAAAATTTTATGGAGTCTGTGGGTTTCGACCCCATGACCTTCGTACGAACCAAAGTCTTCACATATGACAATTTATTTATTTAAAATAATGTAAAGTTCATATGAAGGAGAAAAGGGGTCGAGGCTAGTCCCATCCCTTGGTTCACATGTATATCCATACAACCAAAACCTATCTGCAGGGGGCTTAATCTTAAATATTGGTGGGAAGTTTAAATGTCACAAGAGTTTATATATATTATATATAATATATAATTTATAATATATAATATATATATTATATACCATATGCCCACAAATACATTAGAACTTTAACCAACTATTTAAACCATATGTTAAATATAACTATGAATATGCCATCGAACCAGAATAGAACTCAGAACCTCCACTAAGTTAGTGGGAGGTTCTAACCAACTTGCCAATGCCTCCATACTTAGCATAGATGTCGCTAAATATAGTAAATAAGTTGCAGCCAAGAGGTGGTTTTAGACCCAACCCTATATATTGGGCACAGATCCTAATGCATAACACCTCCCTATGTGCATGCATTCCAAAACTGCATGGAGTTTGAGGCAAGGGCAGGGCATGGATTTCAAGACTGTACAAAAGTACATGCAAGTACAACACAATTTTGTGTTGCACCATAAAGCATGTCAAATGGTACCTTGACATAATTTCAAGTGTTTTATATCAAAATTAAACGATTTTTTGCAAGGATCGTCGATATGAGGTTTGTTTTGTAATTTTAGTTCATTTTCAAAACTTTTTACTCAAATTTTCATTTATGAGTATTTAATGCATTGTTTTGCGTGTTGAGAGGTGAAAAATTGTGCTAGTTTGGAAAGTGGTTGACTTTACAGTCCAAAGTTTCAGAATTTTGCAAGGATTTCAATGGTGAAGTTATTTTCTTGTTGTGAGTGATGTATTTTAAGAGAACCCATTAAATTGGTATATGTGAGTCATGTTACATGTGTTTTTTGGTATTTAATCTTCAGTTTTAATGAGTTTTTGGGTAAAAAACACATCATCAATATTTTGCAATCACCTCAATAGATCCTAGAAATTACATGGAAACAAGTTAGATACTAAATATATATATTTTCAAGAATAAGTGGTTTCTAAATATTTTTGGATCAAGTGGTATCAGAGCTAGTTTTGACATGTTTTGCAAGTTGTTGATGTGATGAGATCTGAAGCTCAAGTTGGTGAAGATATGGAAGGCTCTTTTCAAGGAAGCAATATGATTAAGGTTCTTATGAAGCCGAGACTCCAGAAGAACAATAATCAGAAAATACAGAGAGAGAATTTTGAGTTAAGAGTGTCGTTGCAAAATCTTGAGGAAGAGAAGCTCTTAAGTCATGAAGATTTCCACATGAGTATTTTTTATGAGCTAGAGAGAAAGTTGCAGATGGAATGATCAATCAGTAAATTGGGACAAATAGAGAATGAGAATGCTCCACTACAAGAGAGATCATCTCCCTTAAGGAACATGATTGAGAAAGAAGACTCTTCATATTATTCTTTTTCCCATCAAGATGGGGAGTGCTTGAGGGTAGCTGAAACAAAGAGAACCTCAGATGAAGAAGTCTTGCATAAGAAAATGGCTTTACCTTCCAGTTTAGAGAAGAGTAACATGTGTAAGGCATCTTCAGAGAAATATATCCATGCTACAGGAGAAGGACTAAAACCCTCCAAACATAAGGAGGCATATCATTTCTCAAGTCAGAGGAAAAGGAGGAATGATAAGAAAGGATCGTGGAACAAGATAATATGCTCTTATTGTGGCAAGAGTGGACACCATATTGAGAATTGTTGGACACTTTACCTGCACTTATGTCTGAAGCAGAACCTAAAGGATGAGAAGACACTTGTGAGAAGACAAGAAGCAACCGCTACAGATGAAGTCAATGGTCTTACTGAAAGGCTTGGAAGAGAATACTTCTTTATGGCTGGTCTTGGCAAAGTGATTTATGAAGACATTGAAGAATGGTTCATGGACAATGGCTTATCTCACCACATGACCAGGATGAGATCAATATTTTTGACTTTCTCAGAATTCGACATAGAGTCCTTTGTGAGATATGGAACCAATACTATACAAGAAATAAAAGGGTATGGATATGTAAGATTCCAGCTCGATTCAGGAGGATTTCTAGGAATAGAGAATATGTTGTATGTCTGAGACTTAAAATTAAACCTTCCCTTAGTTGCATCATTTGAGGATGACGGTTATGCAGTAGCATTCCAGAATGGTCGAGTACTTGTGTATTCAAGGGAAATTACTCCAGACAGGGAAATGGTACTTGGTATCCGCAAAGAGAGGTTACATATGTTAATGGGAAGACCGATAATTTGGTCAAATGGTTACCTGGATTCGACATCATATTCAATGTCATATTCAACATCAACAATAGAGGAATTGTTAGAGGTCGAAAGTTGCAAGACTCCTCCCAGTACACTAGGGAGAATGAGTCCATAAGTAAACCATCCTTTAAAAATTTGTAAATATGTATATTTTTAAATATGATATGCATATATGTAAATATTTTGAAGTCTATTAGAAGGCTTGTAAGTGAATGATCCGAAAAGATCTTTTAATGACTGTGGTTGAGTTTTTAATTGCATGTGTTAATTAACCATTTGAGAAGCTTAATGAAAGAATGAGGAAATAAGAGGAATTATGAAATCCATATACATATATGAAGATCTGAAATTAAGTAATAAACAACAAACCATAACAAGAGAAGTGATAACGGAGTTCGACACAAAATTGCCTACGTCTTCGGGCCTTTGTCTCAGTGGGGGAGGCTTCTTTATTTATGTTCAAAGATAAAAAAAATACATCGCAGCAGTGCCAACTGGCTACAAGACTAATCTGGTCATGTTCTTCCAGATTTCTAGAACCCAGGAAAAGAAACGACACGCAAAACGGATGACCGGAGCTCCCAGAAATGGCCCGCAAGCATCTGCTCCTCAACAACTTCCCTGCATAAAAATGGCTTTGGCTTGGCTTCCCTTCAGCATAACTCTGCTCTGACTGCCCCCTATGGCCTCAAATAGGCCTGGTTTTTATAGATCTGAATTTGGTTATCCATCCCCAACTTCCTCCCAAAATCTGGGCTCAAATAGGGCTCGAAATCTCCCAATAATGGATCAAATCCATTAATTACAGGCATAAAATCAAATAAAAATCCATAATAATATAATAAAAACCCATTGTATGTTTAATAATAGGGCCTAGCCCCCTCTCCCTAGGCACACACCCCCCTTTTCTGGTCACATGGGGCCATGTGGTTGAGCGCTAACCCCTTGGGCTATGCGTTGGCCCCTCCCATACTCGTTGGTTCCTGGTCCTGAGGCATCGACATAGGTCCAAGGGCTAACCTCTTAACTCCCTGCACCCTTTTGGTAGGGATAGCCCCCGGTTCTATCGGGTGGTGGATAGGACCGCGCCCAAAGAAACGGGGCTAGTCTCCATCCTTCCATGCATCTAGTGGTATCTCTCTGCAGTGTGGGTCGTATGGAGTGGAGGTCGTAACCAAGGGCTAGGGCTTAGGCCCAGCCCCCCCTTTTTTTTCGGATTCAAACATTTTTAAATTTAAATAAATTTAAACTTGTATACATAACAAGGTTAGCCCGGTCCTGCTAGTCCGTAGCTTGGAAGAGGTCGGACGTTCGACTCCGGTGGAGACCCCAAAATTTTGCATAACCAACAACTAATAGAGGGGTGCCACATGGCAACCCATGACTGAGCCACGTGGCATCTCCATAACCAATCAGACACTGCCATTTGTCAACCACTAGTTTGTACACTTGTTTTCCATGTACCTTCCCTATCATCATGCCACTGTACCTGCCACATCATCCTGTTGACGTCATCCCGTGCCACGTGTCACCCTTACAGCGGTGACACGTGTCACCCTCGGACTAGTCCAGTTGCCTGCCACATGTCTGCTCTGTCAGCAAACCTGCCCAGTCACCACCTGCGACGTGTCTATTGATGTACCTGCTAGTGCCATGTCATCTGTATGGCCTGTACAATCAACCTGCCACGTGGACTGTACGGACTAAACAGTCACCCCCCTTTTTTTACCTGTTTGGGTTTTCGATCAGAATGTGATATCTTTCGCATACGGATTATGTTTGACAAAGTAAATATATGGCTGGAATCAGGAAGACGAGACGGACGCAATGGAGTTGGTTTCGTCAGATTCCGAGCACTTTCATTTTTGAGCCTTTTTTAACCCTGTCAGGCTCCTGGATCCGATTTTACCTCCCCACTAAAAGACCTTTTGGTCCCCAAAAGGTTACTGACCAATCAAAAAGCTCGGGATAGGCCACCCAGCTTGTCCTCTGTCTCTGAACTCTGTCTTGTGCACCTGTCTCGTCAAGATCAACTGCAACACAATCATGACAACTGACAATATATTGTTAGCCATTTGAACCCCGTTACATCTTACTGAAGCCACTATCATCCATGTAGACAACATTACTAATGATAGTATCAAAAAGACGACTGCAAATGAGCTGATATACTTAAAATATTTGCACGACAAGAGCTTATCTTGAAGCAACTTATGATTGATTTTCCATTCAACAATCATTTCTTGTTCTTGCTTAAGATCGATTACTTCATTTGAAACAATTATTGGTTTGTTGCTTGATTGCACTTCCTTCTTTAATTGTTCCATTGTTTGAAGTGTTTTATTTGCCTTAACATGATGAGCATGAACCACATAATATTGACCTGCTTTGGTTAATTGATATTGATTCTTTGTCCTGTAGAAGATTGTCTTACGATCATATAAGTATGGACTACCTAAGACCATTCCACATTCTCTTAACGACACTACATCACATGTTACTTCGTCCACATACTTAGATG
>SNQJ01S0046596.1:8386-46008 GCA_010110895.2 Picea sitchensis | reverse complement strand
AGATTCACCCAAAACTGGTCTCTTTCGTTCCAAGTAATCCTCGTACAAAACTTTCACCATCTCCAACATAGCAAGGAAAGTTTTTCGGAACTCTTTCTCATCCTGAGAAAGCCCTTCTTCCGATGCCATCTTCTCGCTGTGAGAAGCTCTCTTTCTCAATATAATTAATGGATTCTCTGCAACAATCTCACCTTCACCACGTTGTATCTTTTCCCTGGTTAACATGCAAAACTCAAATCCAAACATCAACTAGCTCTTATACCACTTGATCCGAAAAGATCTTTTAATGACTGTGGTTGAGTTTTTAATTGCATGTGTTAATTAACCATTTGAGAAGCTTAATGAAAGAATGAGGAAATAAGAGGAATTATGACAGCCATATACATATATGCAGATCTAAAATGAAGTAATAAACATCAAACCATAACAAGAGAAGTGATAACGGAGTTCGGTACAAAATTGCCTACATCTTCGGGCCTTTGTCTCAGTGGGGGAGGCTTCTTTATTTCTGTTCAAAGCTCAAAAAATACATCACATAAATTCCAATTGGCTACAAGACTGATCTGGTCATGTTCTTCCATATCTCTAGAACCCAGCAAAATAAACGGCACGCAAAACGGATGACCGGAGCTCCCAGAAATGGCCCGCAAGCGTCTGCTCCTCAACAACTTCCCTGCATAAAAATGGCTTTGGCTTGGCTTCCCTTTAGCATAACTCTACTCTGACTGCCCCCTATGGCCTAAAACATGCCTGGTTTTTATAGATCTGAATTTGTTTATCCATCCCCAACTTCCTCCCAAAATATGGGCTCAAAATCTCCCAATAATGGATAAAATCCATTAATTACAGGCATAAAATCAAATAAAAATCCATAATAATATAATAATAACCCACTGTATGTTTAATAATAGGGCCTAGACCCCTCTCCCTAGGTGCGCACCCCCCTTTTCTGGTCACATGGGGCCATGTGGCCAAGCGCTAGCCCCTCCCATACTCGCTGGTTCTTGGTCCTGAGGCATCGGCATAGGTCCAAGGGCTAACCTCTTAACTCCCTGCACCCTTTTGGTAGGGATAGCCCTCGGTTCTATCGGGTGGTGGATAGGACCGCACCCAAAGAAACGGGGCTAGTCTCCATCCTTCCGCGCATCTGGTGATATCTCTCTGCAGTGTGGGTCATATGGAGTGGAGGTCGTAACCAGGGGCTAGGGCTTAGGCCCAACCCCCCTTTTTTTTCGGATTCAAACATTTTTAAATTTAAATAAATTTAAACTTGTATACATAACAAGAACCAATAGTGGAGTGAGTGGTTAGCCCAGTCCTTCCAGTCCATAGCTTGGAAGTCGTCGGACGTTCGACTCCAGTGGAGACCCCAAAATTTTGCATAACCAACAACCAATAGAGTGGTGCCATGTGGCAGCCCATGACTGAGCCACTTGGCATCTCCACAACCAATCAGACACTGCCATTTGTCAACCACTGGTTTGTACACTTGTTTTCCATGTACCTGCCCTATCAGCATGCCACTGTACTTGCCATGTCAGCCTACTGACGTCATCTCGTGCCACATGTCACCCTTACAGTGGTGACACGTGTCACCCTCGGACTGGTCCAGTTGCCTGCCACATGTCTGCTCTGTCAGCAAACCTTCCTAGTCACCATCTGCCACGTGTTTGTTAACGTACCTACTAGTGCCATGTCATCTTTACGATTGTACGGCCTATACAGTTAGCCTGCCACGTGGATTGTACAGACTGTACATTCACCCCCCTTTTTTTACCTGTTTGGGTTTTCGATCAGAATGTGATATCTTTCGCATACAGATTCCGTTTGACAAAGTAAATATATGGTCGGAATCAGGAAGATGAGACGGATGCAATGGCATTGGTTTCGTCGAATTCTGAGCACTTTCCTTTTTGAGCCTTTTTTAACCCTGTCAGGCTCCTGGATCCGATTCTGGATCAGTGAATCGTTGTAAATTAAAAGAGTGAGAGACTATATAAATTTCTAGATTTCCACATTGTATGAGTGAGAGGAATTTTGTAAAGAGATTTTTTATATTGCCACCTTATATGTTGTAAAGAGTGAGAGTAATCTTGTTAGAGATTTCTAGATATACACCTTTACACTTTGTTATAGAGTGAGAGGAATCTCATTCAATAGATTTATGGATAGTTGTCTATACATATTGTTTTACAGTGAGAGGAATCTTGTTATGAAGATTTATAAGCCTTGAGACAACAATATGGACAATCGTGTTGTCTTGTAATCAGCTAAGGGGCTACATATGGATCGAATTGTCTTGGTAAACATTCTTGATTCTAAAGATCTGAAAGCAAAAAAACAAAAGGATGAAAACAATTGGAACATGTAGTTCAGGAGTAGAAAGAGAATCAAAGTAATGCAAAACTTTCTATAGATGGTAAAGGAGAAATAATCCTCTTTTAAAGAGGCACATAAAGGTGCATGCTATGAGCATCTTTAAATAATATGTCATGTGCGTATGATGTATACCTTGAACAGAAGAAATCAAGGCAAATACATATGATATCATTATAATCATAATTGTTTTCCTAAGGCAGGAGCAACAATGAACAAAGTATTCATTCAGGGACTTCTACAGATACACCAGTAGTACAAGAACGGGGAGTCCAAATGGGAAAGGTGTAGATCAACATTCGACTTGGTGTCAAATTGGATGAGATAGACTATCTTCGATAGAAAAAAGATGGGAGTGAATGTTGAAATACAAGATACAAGTATAGCAGAGATTCAATGAACAATACTTTTATTGTTAGGGAATATATAAGCCAAAACCAAAGCTATATATATCATATTAACTACAGCGCCAGAGGCCAGAGTCAGATCTATATTCTAGAATAAGCCTGAACCAGAGCTATATATATCATATTAGCTATAGAGCCAGAGGCCAGAGTCAAAGCTATACTCTAGAGAAGTAGACATAAGCATAATAATCTAGTACCCAAGATCGAAGACACAGATGAAGACTTAATTCCAAAAGAATTAACAAGATGGAAGAGTGAATAAGCTTCATCACTAAGTTACTAATCAAAGCATTTAAGTAATATGGAAGAGTGAGATAGAGTTATCATCACTAGTTGTTGAAATAGGTGGGTTTCCACTAATATCCACCTCATTGTTGTGTAGGGATTCATGACAACCTCGTAAGTGCATAACCCATAATTACAAATAAATGTCCCCATTATAGACAAATGTTTTGAACTGAAAAATGTCAAGATGAGCTAGTTGGAATTTGGAACAGGTGGGTGGCCACCAATATCCACCTAGATCAATCCTCCCCCTTTAGGAAGCAATGGTCTCAATTGTGTTGAGTGTCCGAGGAAGAGGGGAAAGCATTTTCTAAATGTGAATCTTGGTGAGCTACATGCCTTGTTAGAGAAGTTGCGTTGCTTTTTCTGTGGAAGGCTATAATGAATCTGTTGCTAGTGGGGTTGAATCTATTCCACCAACCTGTTGTCTCTGGGCTTGATGGGGAATTGTGTAGGCACCATTGTAGGTGAAGAAATAATATCTTCTTTGTCTTCTACAATCAACTTCTGTCGGATAGAAGGTGTTGAGGTTGTAGTGACCTTCTATGCATCCTTTTAACAAACTATGAAGAGGATGAATTTCACAGTATGAGAGATTACCTTGTGGCATTGTTTTGGTGGAATAGTAGCTGGAACTACCTTTGGTATGATATAGAGCTAACCCCCAGATTAATAATGACAATATGGGTTTGAGACTCATAAACAACATGATGTTTCCACATATACAGTTGTCCCATAACAACATCACAAAAATCAATAGGGGAAACATCACAAACTACCTCATCCTTGAAGGGTTGGATGCCATAGGATAGGCAGCGTTGCTAGTTGATACGAAGATATTGTCCCTGGTGAAGCCACCCGATGTTGTATGGATGTGGGTGTGGTGTTATAAACAACCCCAATTGTTTGACGACCTCAGTTGAGATGAGGTTCTTCTGGATGTCATTATCAACAATGAGAAGCAATGGGGTCCCCTTCACCCACATCTGTGAATGGAAGAGGCGCTCCCCCTTTTTAGGAGCTACTGGTTCTTCTGGTTGAATCGATGTGGTCGTGACAGTAGTTGTGGGGTATGTGTCAATGGTGTTCTATTTTCAATATTTTTTGGATCAGATTCTGAATCAGGGTTCTGCTCCTTGTCTTTGACCTCGCCCACCAATGACTATTTCAAGTGAAATTCATCGGTGTTGTGCCAGAAGATTTTGTGGAAGTCGCACCACTCCCTAGTGCCATTCTTCGTCTTTACTTTACCTTTCATTTCCTATGCCTTGGACTGGTTGTATGGAGGTTTTTGGTTAGGTTCGTCTTTACCATGATTTGGTTGTTGCAGATTTGCAAACTCGAACTCCCATTTGTTTTGGTGCCTAAATTTCTACTCAATTTTGACAGCATATTGATATGCAGCTCCCAATGATGAGATGTTTAGGAAATCCATTTCGGTTTAGATTTACCTATGCAGAGCCCCACGGTGTTTCAGAACCAGATGTCGATTAGACTCTTTGATACCCATCTTGTTGTGCAAGGTATGGAAAGTATTTGTGAACTCCAACACTGTTTGGCTCTTCTCTTGTCGCAGTGTGGTCCATCTCATGTACTGGTATTCATAGTTATCAATAGGGTAGTATTGTTCCTTGACCACATCCACACAAAAAATCCCAAGTCGGATCGGCCCCATATATTTCATATTCCTCTGTGGAAATTTTCTCCCAGTAAGTTTCACACCAATGTTTGACATGGGGGAGGGCCTTGAGGAGTGCGAAGGTGATCTTTTCCCTATTGGAAAATTGTGTACAAAGAAATAACCTTGTAGTAGATTTAACCATTTTTCTAATGCATCCATATCTATCTCACCTTCAAATACGGGAATATCAAAATTAACTTGTACCTTGAAGGGAGAGGTTCCTCCAAAGTGGTTTCTTGATGAATATGTTCCTATTGCTATTGACAAGCATTGAAGGATGTGAGAAAAAGTCTCCATCATTTCGTCCCTCTGTCGTGTGAGAGCTTGCTCAAGAAACATGTTAATAGAATATTTTGCTCCATCATTTTTCTTTTCTTCCACCATAGAGGGTTTCTTAGGTGTGTGAGAGTGATTTTCCTCAAGAGAGACAAGCTCGAGACCCAATTTTCTATACTCGGACCTTATCGGGGACATGAACTGAAAAATAATCAAGAGCAGCCTGCTCTAATACCATTGATCTAGATTATTTTTGGAACAAAATGAAAGAAGATATATTACAATGAAATACAAATAAAAATTGTGAGAAACAAAGAAATACAACAATACGTGATTTCTATTAATAAAAGAAATGTACAGAGGTTGTAAAAATGCAGAGTGCAATTCTCGCTAGAATGGTGGCAGTGTTATCTCTGAGAAGAGATGTGACAACTACGCTCATTCACCAGAAGATGATTACAATGAGGCTCTGAAGACATTTTTATGATAAACATGAATTCTAAAACCCTAGACATCCAAAAACCTAACCCTAGGAGATGAAACGCCAAAAGTCATATGGGCCTCGTTGGGGTAACCTAGTACATTAACTTAAAGGAATCGTAACTTTTGCATACGATCTTTGTTTTAGGCGTGTGATAGCCCATTGGAAAGGTCTTTTCGAGAACTATGCATTATGTTGTCAAACTTTGACTCGGTCTACAATTTGAATATGGCAAGCCAAGAAAACATTGTTTGCAGCCCCAAAATGACCCTGAAAATACATAAATATGTATTGACGTGAAAACTTACAAAATAAGACAATTGGAATAGGTGGGTGGCCACCAATATCCACCTGGATGTTATGTAGGGATTTAGGACAACCCCATAAGTGAAAAACCCACAATTACAAAGAAATGTCCCCATTACAGAGAAACGAGATGAACTGAAAAATGTCAAGATGAATAAGTTGGAATTTGGAACAAGTGGGTGGCCACTAATATCCACCTGGATCAATCTGGAACACTCACAGAGGTTCAGGAGGATCTGGAATGCTCATAGAGGTCCCAGGGGATCGATAAATTCTCAATATTTTAGCATCTCAAATCGTCTCAAAATCAACATCATTGTGAATAGATTGTTGTTATCTTTCCAACGGTGCAAACAATTAGTCAAACGGAGCTCGTATGCAAAAATCATGAGCAATCAAATTTCAGGGTTTGAACGGGAAAAAAGTAAAAGGTCAAAGGTCAAAAGGATGACTTCAGCAGTGACATGTGGCAGTAAGGTGACATCAACAAGTGACGTGGCATGTATAATCAACAGTTGATTTCGCAAGTGGTGTTGGAATTTGTACAACAAGTGGATCAATGAGATGTTAACACGTGGCATAAGTGGGCTAATGAGAGGATGCCATGTGGCAACCTCCCATTGGCCAGTAATAGTTTATGTTGGTAAAATTTTATGGAGTCTGGGGTTCGACCCCATGACCTCCGTAATCTTTAAAGCCTTCACATAGCCCTCCATACCAATACACAATATGTTGGTTCATGTTATCCATATGACAATTTATTTATTTAAAGTAATGTCAAGTTCATATGGAGGAGAAAAGGGGCCGAGACTAGCCCCCAACGCCTAGTTCACATGTATATCCATACAACCAACACCTATCTACAAGGGGATTAACCTTAAACATGGGCGAGAAGTTTAAATGTCATGGGAGTTTATATATTATATATAATATATATTATATACAATAATATATATATATATATATATATATAGCATATGCCCACACATACATTAGAACTTTAACCAACTTTTTAAACCATATGTTAAATATAACCAGGAATATGCCATTGTACCAAAATAAAACACAAAACCTCTGCTAAGTTAGAGGGAGGTTCTAACCAACTTTCCAATGCCTCCAGACTTAACGAAGATGCCGCTAAATATAGTAAATACGTTGCATCCAAATGTGGAGGTGGTTTTAGACCCGACCCTATATATTGAGCACAGATCCCAATGCACAACACATCCCTAAGTGCATTCATTCTAAGACTGCACATATTTCAAGCAAAGGAAAGTGCATGGATTTCAATACTTTACGGAAGTATGTGAAAGTACAACGTAAATTTATGTTGCACTATAAAGCGTGCCAAATGGTACCTTGATGAAATTTCAAGTGTTTTATGTCAAAATTGCACAATTTTTCGCAAGGATCATGAATATAGGGTTTGTTTTGTGATTTGAGGTAATTTATAAAACTTTGTACTCAATTTGTCATTTATGTGTATTTAATACATTTTTTTGCATGTCGGGAAGCGCAAAATTGAGCTAGTTTGGAAAGTGGTCGACTTTACAGTCAAAAGTTTTAGAATTTTGCAAGGATTTCAACGGTAAAGTTATTTTTTTGTTGTGAATGATGGAATTTAAGAGAATCCATTAAATTGACATATGTGAGTCATATTACATGTGTTTTTTGGTATTTATTCTTCAACTTTTATGAGTTTTTGGGTAAAAAGCACGTCATCAAAATTCTACAATCACCTCAATAAATCCTAGAAATTATACAGAAACAAGTTAGATACTGCATGTATATATTTTCAAGAATAAGTGGTGTCTAAATATTTATGGATCACGTTGAAAAACTTTTGAGTGTGTATATGTAATCTTATTTGAGCAGTAAATTTTGTGGTGATGGTTGTACTGACCTTGCATCTCAATATATATATAATGAGATGCAATTTCACTACAACCATCACCACAAAATTCACTTCTCAAATAAGCTTGTAGATCCACACTAAAAAGGTTTTCAATGCTAAGTTGAATATGATTTCTCCAGAAACCCCATTCAAACTTCCAAATATGCAAAAAAAAATCACCATAGGCAACATACAAAGTGTAGACACTATAAATACATAACACACACACACACATGCATACATACACGCACGCATGCACACACACACACACACGCATGTGTGTGTGTGTGTGTGTGTGAGTTTCAAGACATATAAACCTAACTCCCTATAGTTCTCAAAGAAAAAGGACTACAATGAAATCAATCAATGCTACCAGAAGGAGGTGACTCTTCCACTAGGGAAGGGTACCACTCAAGGCCACACATTTAGGATAATCCACAAAATATGTGGCATAGATTTCCCAAAGTATACTTAAATTAGTTTGACGGTTCAAAACCCACAATTTGGGTTATCTGAATGGAACATTATTTCTCTCTGCAAGGATTATTGATGACCTAAAAACACTTAGAGTGTGTGTGTTATACTTAGACATGGAGCGATAGAAATGGTGGCAATGGAACAAGAATCCCTATAACATATACCTGGTTTAAACTCCCTTTCTGAAGGCCATCTATGGTTGTTTTGAAACAAATACTCAATATTTGGGAAGGTTGATTCTATTAAACAAGCACCATTTAACACTTTATAATGGTCTTCAAGAAATTGGTAATCCGCACATAGGGCATGACCAATTCCTTTTTCAAATAATCTTTTATACTGGTCTAAAAGAGGAGATTCAAGCACAAATCTTAATGGCTCACCTAGCTACTTGATTGGAGGTCTCTCAAAAATCTTGAGACACTAATACAAAATGAGTAATTTGTTACTAAAAAGTCAACTAAAAATTGGATATGTATGACTATTTTTTAGTCGGAGACTATTAGCAATAAATTAGCAGTCTCTTTTCTCCTGACTAACGTTTAGTCGTATTTCACTTAGTAATTAAGTGGTTGACTGGATTCATCATCTTGTAATATATTTTCTCATTTATTTGGTCTTTAATTTCCACCATTTTGTAGTTCATTTACTCGTTTATTTGGTCATTAATTGTCACCATTTTATTGTACATTTACTCGTTTGTTTGGTCATTGATTGTCACCATTTTGTAGTACATTTACTCGTTTATTTGGTCATTAATTGTCACTATTTTGTAGTAAGATTACTTGTTTAATTAGTCATTAATTTTTGTCATCTTGTAGCATATTTATTAGTTTATTTAATCATTATTATTTTTTATCATTTTTACTCATATATTTAGTCACATTATAAAGCACTATGCAAACAATATAATCCTAGTCCCTTATAATGCGACTACAACAAGTGTTGCATGGCAGTGTAGTCCCTGCCATGGGAATAAATGCATTGTTACGGCGGGACTGAGCAGAGACATGTGGGAAGCAACTTGAAGTACATGTGGTATCCATGTAGAGGATGACTTGTGGCAGTGTGTCATAGGCCAGCCACAAGACATTCTGCTGGTAGATGACCCCCAAGGTTAATATGCAAACAAGGTTGTTTTTTCCTGGGGTGTGTATAGTTCAAACATGGGACTTAGAAAATTTATGTCTCAATGACTATCAATAAAGGTTCCTGGAAAAATGGACCAGGAAGCATACACATTAAACATTCAAATATAATAAACGCAATTTCTTGACATCCAACATAGTTGAAGGAAAACAAATTTAGCATTCCCGAATTAGTTTTCATTGAAATTTATCAAAAATTAATAATGCCTTGCAATAAAGGCTCCTGGAAAAAAGGACCAGGAATCACACACTTTAAACATTCAAATATAATAAACATAATTTCTTGACATCCAGCATAGTTGAAGGAAGTTTTTTTTAGCATTCTCGAATTAGTTTTCTTTGAAATTTATTAAAAATTAATAACGTCTATTACATATTTCTGGAAATTTAAATGTGTTTGTCATATAGACTGGGATTGGGGCTCCCGCGGACCATAAAATAAATAAGTACAAGAAATAAGACTATATAAAGAAGAAGTGAGCGATGGTAGAGAGGAAGACCTGAAAAGAAGAAATTGGAAGTTATGAGTCTTTGGTTAGAGATTTCTATTTAAAGAGGTATAATAACTTGATTGATAAAGAAAACAATATGTGATCAGTATAGAATTACTATGAAGCCGGTGTGTTTTTGTTGCTGTCATCGACGACCATTGGAATCGTGCCAACCGGTTGTTTCCCTTCATTGATGAGCTTGTCCATTCTCCATTGGAACCATTCTTTAATGTAGCTTCTCATGGGGGGCACGTTGATTTCATCCAGGATTTCTATGTCGAAAAGCTCATTTTCTAATTTCCTTAGATCCACAGAAATGCTATGCTGAGCCTATTCAATTTCTTCATTGTGTGTCAAATAGTCCACTAGCCAGTTCTCAACCTCATCTTGACCATATTCAAGGATTCCCTAAAACTTTTCTAAAGACAACCACTTTAAAATATCAAGTTGTTCATCGAAGGCTTGTTTGGTCAAGGTCTAGGATTTGAGGATTAAGTTTGGGTCTTGAACCTCGTTGGTACTTTCTGCTAAGTCTATTTGGGTCAGGTTTCTGAATAATTCCTCTTTCTTTGATATGGCTTGTTCACATGATTTGACAATGAGCTGCAGGTTCTTAACTTTCTTTTGCCAGCATGCTTTTAATTGTTTGATCCACTTTGGGGAGGGGATATCCTCTTGTCTTCTTTTCAGATCCGAGCTATTGATGGCATAGTTGGCAAAAGGGGTCACCATTTGTTCATAGAAATATTCTTCATTTTTTAAATTCTTTTGCAAATGTTCGTGCAAATCCTTTGCCCTCTTTCGAAAGGAAGCTCTATTTTGTGATGTTTCTGAGGCTTCAGTAATTAGTTGCATTATTTTCTTGATGTTCTTCTCTGCAAATGCTCTACAAGATGTGAGGATGCTGGAGGATCCTTTTAACTTGGCTGCAGGGGTAGCAGGCATGATTTTTTCTAAAGGACTGACAAACACTGGGGTAGCAATGAAAGCCTCCTCCAATTCCTTGATTCGACCGTTCAGTCTGGCATTCTCCACTTCAATTCTGCCAATGGAATCATCAAGAGCATCAATCGTTGCATGATGAAATCGAGATATTTGGGACGACTGCATTTTCCTAAAGTTAATCTATGTACGAGATTTGCCTTTCTTATTTGTTACATCTCTCTTTTCAATGATTAAATTTTTAGATTGGCTGTCAAAAACAACGCTTTGGAATACGAAGGATTCATCTTCGTAAAAAATGTCGGTCTCAACTATTTACATTGTGGAACTATGGTGCATCACGTCCGCGGACGGGTCAAATTTGTGCAACAAGTCATCCACCTAAGTTTCAAGTTGCATGTGCTAACTTTCAATTTTGGGTTCTTCCGCCTGTCCTACAATGTTTTTTCTCTTCTTCGTGAGGGGAAGCTTGTGAGAACTATCAATTTTTCTGCGAGGAGGGTTCTTATCTCCTCCTCCTCCTATTTGAAGATTTATGGGTTGCTTTCTTACTAGGGTGGGCCATTGAAGCGATGCTCTGTGATGTCGTTATCTTGGGAGTGTTGGCCGGGGACTGGACACTCTTCTCACCATATCCTTTTCATTGTTGTCTATACAATTCAGTTGCACTTTGCAATGTCTCCATGTCACAATCGTCATAAGTAGGAGTGTTGTCGTCACTGTCTCTATCTTCGGTCAGGCATCTATGGATAAAGAGCTGCTAAAGCCGGCTAATAGTAAATTTTCTCAAAAAATCCCATTAGGGTCAAACTCTTTTATCCTTTCAACATATTTTAGGTTCAAGTTCTTGAAATGGCCTGTGAATTCGTCAATCTTGTTGACGTTTCTGCACATGAAGTCCCCGACTTTCCAAGGCAAAGGAATGAACTGTTTTTTTCTCTTCTCATGGAAAAAATGCAACCAGTGGTTGTATTGCCTTGCTATTTTTGTAACAAACATCATATCTGTGATGTGGCATGGAAGGAAAGCATGATTTTCTTTGGAGCCAAAGATCATTATTACAATGTAATTTTCCTTTTGTTCAAGTATCCCCTTCCTGTCCAAAAACTTGGTTTCCTGGCCAAACATCTGGGGAGCATCCTTTCCTAACAATAAATCTTTGAAAACTGAGACAAACCCATTAAAAACCTCATAAAAACAATGGGAGGCCTTGTGCCTCCACAAGGCCTGGTAGAAAAATGTTACTGGGTCAAATTCATAGTTTATTTCCTTGGACAGAGACAATTTTGGAAATAGACAACAATGCATTATTGCGAAAATCAAGTAGGATGACATATAAAATTTATTAGATACTTTGAATCGTGACAGTTGGGAACAAATTTCAATGGAAATTAGCTTCCCCCAATCGAAAATTAATTTTTCCTTGACTATGAAGTACAAAATATAAATAACTATATGGGAAATGCTTGTCGTGGATTCCTGTCCCGTTATTCTTGTAAACAACCAAGCAATTTCCCAGAATGGATTACTAAAGGAACTAACCTACAACTTTGTGATATATTTAGGAACTTTTGTCAGGTCTTTGAGGAACTCGGGTAAGAGGTCCAACCCGTTATCATGCTTTTTAAGGAACTGCTTGCAAGAACTACTACGACAATCTTAACATCTTGAGAAAGACCTGAGGTGACAAAGAAATAGGAGAATGGTCACGTAGTGGAATAATTCTTTGGCTTGAAATATATTTTTTGGCGCACCAAGAGACCCAAGAGACCACCTCCTTACAGTAAAAAACCTCAGGGACGCAGCCTGCACGAGCGATTCCAGAGGTCCAAATCACTTCGTTATGGGCGAAACAAGATGAATAGTAAGAATATGCCCTGGACTACTCGAAGATTTGAAACATAATTTTGACGTCATCAATCCGGGAACCCGCAATTGAAAATGTGTCCAAGTATGGAATAGGGAAACGGTGGCCCGGACTTGTTTTTGCTAATATATTGAAATTTTTAATAGCTTTCCCATTTCCTGGCAAGATCTTCTCTGCATGTTTTTGGACAAGTTCTGTAGGGATGGTTAGTCCTCGAGGCTTTTGCTTATTAATGGCGATCTTTATGGTTGTTGCATGATGGCGTCTTAGCATTAAAGCTTTGTTGTTTCATATTTGGAAAGAAGTACGAAGATGGTCGACACAGGAAACAGTGACCAAGAACTGGAGATTTCGTGAACCCGCCAACCCAACGATCCAAAATAGGGTGACAAGGTCTCCGCAGAAGACGTGAGGCCCCGACTGTCAAATTATATCGCTTGGAATATTTGAATGCATAATGTGTAGCACAAAAGAGGGGACGATGTCGGAGTCCGACAATCAATTTGTATATGGCAGAGGTTCGGGTGCTATTTGTAGGTCATGGAACAATGGAAGTTAATTTAGAGGCTAGAATAATTAATGTGCATTGGGAAGGGAGCGATTGTGGCGGAGATGGAAGAGAGCCATAAATGGTTTGAAACGTTTTATGAATTCGGGTAAAGTGAAGCTTGCGAGTTGGAGGAGCCCGGGGTGGAATTGTAGATCAGGGAATTTTTTGGGTGCAAGATGTATATCACGGAACAAGTGGAAATTTTTGGCTAAGTATAGAAAGGAATGACGGTTGTAGCAATAGATGCTTATAAACATTTATGAACCCTGGTAGAGTGAAGCTTACGAGTTCGAGGAGTTTGTGGTGTAATTGTAGATCACAAAAGTTTTGAGTGCAAGATGTATATCACGGAACAAGAAGCAACAGAGTTCGAAAGCACCAACCCAACAACCGCGACCATAAAATTGGCTAAGTATGGAAAGGAACAATGCTCGGTCGAATTTGTCATGTGAGGATATAGATGGAGATGAAAATTTGTCAGCCTGCCAACCCTGGAACCCGCGATCATAGAAAGGAAACTAAGTATATAACCATAAATTGATAATAGACGGGAAGAAGAAAAGGGAAAAAGGGCTAAGTATCTCACAGAACAACGTCTACTATTCATTTATTAATGCCAATCTTTTCAAACCCCTGCTAAGTTCTCACTAGTAAAAGCATAAATTGCAGATCACAATTTTTTTTTGGGTGCAAGAAGTATATGATGGAACATGGGACATAAGTGTTGGATATAGCAAATCCGGGACACGATGGTTAGATAATTGGCTAAGTATTGAAAGGGACCGCGGTCAGTCGGGCTCATGGTGTGAAGATATAGATAAAGATGAGCATCTTCCAATCCGCGAATCTAGAAGGTCATGATCATAGAGATGCGACTAAATATAAAACCACAAAGGGATAATAGAGGGGGAGAAAACATGGAAAATTTAAAGAGAAAGTGTTTATATTTATTCCAATTGTATTCATATTAATATATATTAATAGATTATTCATGGTCCAAATGTAAAGCATCTTCCAATTTGCAGGATGTTGTTCGGTTCGCAAATTTCGTTGAGACCCATAAGCAATAGAAAGAAGAAAAGAAAAAAGAAAAAAAATATATATATATATATATATATACATATGACGCAACATTTTTTATATGCACGGATATTATCAAATAGAAGAAGCTGCAATATATGCAAAATATTAAATAGGAACACGACGTCAACACTTGAGTTGCCTTGTTGAAATAGAGTCATTAATTCATTCTATTTACGGGACCTCGAAGAATGAAAGCAAGATGAGTCCTCCTATTTATTTCTTTAAGTATAGGGAGGGCACCACATAAGTATGGCCTATGACAAATTATTCTTCCATATAAAATGTAAGGAGCGAATAGAGTAGCCTTTATTTAAATCGAAGTGTTGGGTAGCAGAAAGAGAAGCTTGCCGTCCATGTTTAACAACACACACAAAAAAGTACAAAATAAAATAAAAAACAATACCAGAGATTGGAAAACACCATACAAAAACCTCAAATATTATATATTCAAATAAACTGGGTTACAAAATGCAACTGAGATTATTTTCCATAATGACTGCGACTGGGCCTATAGCTGATAAAAAAAAGCAAATATGTACAATAATGAAGCATGTGGACAATCTTTTATAGATTTCAACTTGATCATCAAATGCTTGATTCGTAAAAAACAATGACTTGAATATCAATTTCGGGTCTTGGCCAGTTCCAATCGCGCTTGTAGAATCCCAAGCGTGCAAACTGAAACAAGACCAACAAGAAAACAACAACAACAACAACAACAGGCAAATAAGAAATCAGTGAACAAACAAGAAGCAAGCATGAACCAATGAACCAACAATGTCGTTGAAGAACAATATTGCCCATATTTACTCCAGAGAACATTGCATATAAAAAAAAAGAGTGGAAGAAAATGTATTGTAACAGGCCTGTTAAGTAAACATTTAAGGCTGTGAGGCCTGCTAGGTAAACATTTAAGTCTGTCAGGACTGCCCTGTAAACATTCAAGAAATAATGCAGTGTGACAGGTCTGTTACGTACGAAAAAACATTTATTATATTATTTTATAACAATAAAAAAAAATTAGTAACAATAGTTCGAACAATAGAGGCTTTATAACAATAAAAGTACTAGTAACAATAGTTCGAACAATAGAGGCTATGTAAAATATATATATATATATATATATATATATATATATATATATATATATATATTCAAAGTTGAAAAACCACATGAAGTCAACTAATAAAAAAAAAAAAAAAAAAAAAAAAACTTTGGATATCCAAACATTTCAAGAAAAAAATAAAAACTCAGAAAGACCGTATATGATCAAAAACTTTGGATATGCTAACATATCAAACATTGGGAATAATGAAGCTGACAATAAGACCTCCAATCTGTTATCCAATCAAAGCATGGCATATATGGTATTTTTTATTATATAAAAACCAATGTTTTTAGTTCCCTAGTTCCAACAATAGATATTATGTAAATATTTTTAGTCAAAGGACAAACTAATATGAAGTCAACAAATTATCGATCACTATAGTTCCTCTACGCCTTCGACATGGACTAATAACAATAATATATGTGTTTATATTTATCCTAATATAGTAGTTTTATATTCATTATTATTCGATACAAATTAATATGATGTGAATAATTTTAAAACACATTATATACTTAAACAATGAAACACATTATATACTTAAACAATAAATAAAGATTTCATATATTTAATTGAATTAGTGGAAAGACATTAAATTTATATAAACATGTAAACTTGCAACATTAATTAACAATACTATAAATAAGATCAAGTACACACATATATTTGAACCACATAAATATTATATATATAAATTATTAAAAGACAAATCACAATACATTTGATTTTCCAGTTGAATATCCACTAATACATGATGATCATTGATCATCTAGTCCATGACAAAAAATGTCTCCATTATACACTCAATTGCAACATCGAGCTTTGGGACAAGTACATGAAAATCATCTACATCAATGAATTTTCCAAATATTTCAATGACTACTCATGAGTTGAACTTCCTTCCTTCAACTCTCTCCATGATGGTAACCATAGGTCAGGGAATTTCAATAGGTGGATTGAACTTCTCCATCGTTGTAGTCATATCCTTGTAGGAAAGGTTGTGTACTATAGACCTACAAAAAAGGATCCAAAATGAGACTTCTTGAAAGATACCCTCTTGGAGAATCAAACTTGATAGCATGTTGTGCAAAAGATAGAAATTAATACATTGTTATAACATTATGGATTATATGTTATTTTTAACCGAAAAAAATAATGATAAAACTAATTGTATGCTAAATAACCTCATTTACACAAAAATTCTCCAACAATTCTTAAAACAAAGAACAACTTTACAAAAGCATCTTCATTTGTGACAGGAAGAAGCTCATCAAAGGCAACCTCATAAACCTTGGAGATTTCTCTCAATGATAATAGATTGTCAACCATATTATCTTGGAAAAGAGAAGAAGATATATATGTTTTCATGATCTCTTTGTTCTAGGGTTGAGATTCTATTCCATGTGCTACAAACATTGAGAAGTGAATCCCTCCATAAGGTACAAGATCATTTCTTATTGTTTCTAAAAAAATCTCAAGTTGCTCTGATCTATTGCATCGGGAATCACTGGGTGTATGTCACTTCCTAGCATAAGAAAAAGAAGATTTCATGTTAGTCAAAGAAAATGTAGGAGCCTTATAAAGAAGATGGTTAATTTTTCAATTGTTCTGGTCAAGAGGGGAAAGCTAAAAATTAAGATACTTTATAGATGATTTCTAATGTATTCTTTGTGCAGATTGTACAACATTGAATTGTGTTGAGCCATTAACAAACACTCCTCTTGCTTCATTGTGTGGTTGTGTGTTGTTTAATTTAGAGCTTCTATTAAGTTATTTTCATTTTACTAGACAATAATAGCATAAGTAGGATCACTCAAAGAAACACAATCACAAGGTACACAACATTTTATCCTAGGAAACCCTCATGGGGGAGAAAACCTAGCAAAAACTTCCTCAATAATAGATTGCCAATACAATGCCAAGACTAAAGACCAAACCACCAAGAATATCAAAGACTAAGCATGCGCCTTTCTCTTCTCCTTCTTCTAACTACAACTTCCTCCAAAAATTGCACACTAGATGAGTGAATTGAGTGAGTGAGTGCATGAGGCGCCATCCTCACTTATTTATACTAGTTGAGGAGTGCTAGGGTTATGTATCTTCACCAAGCATGGCCGACTTCTTCCAATACTGGTTAAAACCTCTTAATAAATCCTAGGGGTCGACTTCTCAAATACCACCATATAAATATGGTTTGACCAATCCACATGAGGGGATTTGGTCTTATACAAGACCCGACATGATCAATCCACAAAAGGGAATTTGATCTATATAATAATAACTCAAGTATAATTAGAATATTCTTTGTAGTTACAATATTTCAACACTCCCCCTTAACAAGAAGAGTATTCTACTGACATAACCCAATACAACATCATCAGGAGAGAGAGAGGGAAACATCATCATCAACATCTGGAACACTGACTTCCATATCTAGAAATCATCGAAAGTTTTTCTTATCATCAATAACATCATTGTTCACATCCCAGAGATGGATTAGTATCATCATCATCATTCACAGCATGGAGCTGGAATAGCATCATTATCATCATTCAAAACATGGAACTGGAATAACATCATCATCATCATTCACATCATGGAGCTGGAATAACATCATCATCATCATTCACAGCATGGAGCTGTAATAACATCATCATTGTCAGCATGAGGTTGAAACATCAACATCAATAACATGAAGCTAGAACAACAAGCTTACCAACACGATGTTGGTACATCATCATCAAAAACATGAGGTCGGTACAACATCATCAACAACACGAGGTTGAATCAATTAACATCATCAACACGAGGCCGAAACAACAACATCATCAACACGAGGTTGAGACAACAACATCATCAACATGAGGTTGAGACAACAACATCATCAAAACAAGGTTGAGACAACAACATCATCAACACAAGGTTGAGACAACAACATCATCAGCAAGAGGCTGAGACAAAAACATCATCAACATGAGGTTGAGACAACAACATCATCAACACGAGGTTGATACAACAACATCATCAGCACGAGGTTGAGACAACAACATCATCAACATGAGGTTGAGACAATAACATCATCAACGTGAGGCTGAGACAACAACATCATCAACACATGGAAACCGAATGAGGCAGGTGTAACAACAATATTTTGTGGTACTCTAACATAACGTCCTTATCGGACCTTCATGATTTGCCCAGGAATCATAAGATTCCCTAGGATACAAAATCCTAATGGAGCTACCATGTGGTACTCCAACAGACCATCCTTAACGGATCTTCGAAATCTTCCCAGGAATCAAAATATTCCCTAGGATATAAAATCCTAATAGAGCTACCACTACTAACCACAACTAGCATATACATGCACATGTACCCTGACATACCATCCTTACATAAACTTTGAGATCTGTCCAAGGATGATCAGTCCCCTAGGATATAAAATCCTAACCGAGCTATCAGTTGTTGGTCAGGATACCATAGTATTATCGGCATCACTCCCCCTTTTGAGGGAGGTCCTTTCTGACTATACCAAGCTTGTCTCTAAAGTATTCAAACTTTACATGAGACAAAGGATTGGTTAGCATATCTACAACCTGCTCATCTATGCCAACATATTGGAGCTTTATAGCTCCTCTCTACACCATATCACGAATGTAGTGACATCGGATTTGTATGTGATTTGAATTATCATGGAACACTAGGTTCTTCATCATCTTTATGCAATTATGGTTATCACAAAGAATCATGGTGGATTCCATGTCTATATCGAATAGACATGTCAACAACTTCTGAAGCCATATGGCTTCACAACTGGCGCAACAAGCTACAATTTATTCCTCTTCTGCCATGTTGAGAGCAATATTGGATTGCTTCCTGCTCTACCATGATGTCATGGATGACCCCAGACTGAAAGAACATCCTAAAGTGCTATTTCTATCAGAAACACTTCCAGCCCAATCTGAATAAGTATATCCATACAGTATGAAGTCATGATCTCCAGTATAACATAGACCATATTCCAACGTGCCCTTAAGGTATCTCATCACATGTTTTGCAACAAAAAGGTGAACACATTTGGGCTCTACTAGATACTGACTCAAGGCATTCACATCAAAACATATATCTGGCATGGTATTCATCAAATACATCAACGAACCAATAATTTGTCTATACAAAGTAGCATCAACCAACTCTGATGAAGCATCAACCAAGAGCTTCAACTTTGTTTCCATGGGTGTGTTCATGGATTTACATTCCAACATGTCAAATCTCTTTAGTATTTCAACTTCATATTTCCCTTAGTTAAGAAAGATCTTCTTTGGGCTCTTCCAAAATTCAAGACCTAAGAAATAATGTATTAGACCTAGGTCTTTCATCTCAAACTCTGCAGCGAGCTTCTTCTTACAATATGTGATGAGATTTTCTTCTCATGTCAAGAATAAATCATCTACATATAGTAGCAATATCATTGGTTCATCATTAATAACCTTTAAGTAAAGGTTAGAATCATATTTACTCTTGGTAAAGCCCAAACTCGTTAGGAAATTGTCAATTCTGCCATACCAAGCTCTGGGAGCTTGCGTCAACCCGTACAGATCTTTCTTCAATATGCATACATGAGTCTTTATATATTCAACTTCAAACCCTTGTGGTTGTTCTATATACACTTCTTCTTCAATAACACCATTTAAGAAGGTTGTTTTCACATCCATTTGGTGTAACTTCCACTTCATATTGGCTACAAGAGCTATGATTGTTTTGATAGAAGTGTATCTGGCTACATGAGTAAACGTCTCTTCATAATCAATTCCTTCCTTTTGAGAAAATCCATGAGCTACAAATATTGCTTTATTTTTTTCAATACTTCCGTCTATAACATGTTTTATCTTGTATATCCATTTGGAAGATACCACATCTTTGTTCTTTGGTCTGGGAACTATTTCCCATACATCATTCTTTATAATGGATTGGTATTCTTTTTTCATGGAATCCACCCATTCTTTCTTCTGAATGGCTTCTTCAAAGCAAGTAGGTTCCTTTTCTATGAGATCACACATTAGGGCCATATAACTGGAGAATGGATTAGGGTGATTGCTTCATCTCATGGTTCCTTCTGGGGCACCATACTTCTCTCCATATTGAATAAGTTCTCTCACCCAAGTTGACTTTCTCTTGTGAGAGATTGTCATATGGGGAGGTTCTTGATATTCAATCATATCATGATCTTCTATAATCTCATCATTAGGAGTAACTGTAACTTCCTTCACTGGTTCTGCAACTCTGGGAGCTACATGTTCTTCTTCATATACTTCTTCAAGCTGGAATTTCCTTGATCTTTTGAGTGTTGCGTCATCATCAAAGGTTACATCTCTATTGATATTAATATGATGGTAACCTGGTATGTAAATTCTGAAGTCCTTAGAGACCTCACAGTATCCAACAAATATTCCCTTATTTTCTGAAGGATCCAACTTAGTTCTTCTTTCTTTTAAAATGTGTACAAACACTGGACAACCAAATATATTTTTTTAGATAGCTTACTTCTGGCTTCTTCTTGGAGAACATTTCTTCGGGGGTTTTGAATCCAAGTGCACTATGGGATAATTTGTTTTGAGAATAAATCATTGTTCTTGCTGCTTCATCCCATAAGTGCATTGGAAGATCTTGATCGTGGATCATAGTCTTCACTGCTTCCATTATTTTTCTATTCTTTCTTTATGCTACATCATTTTGTTTAGGATTGTAGGGAGTGGTGAGATCCCTCTTAATCCTGACATCTCTACAAAATATTCCAAATTCATTTGAGATTTATTCTCCTCCATTATCTGACCTGAGTATCTTGATCTTTCTTTCGGAGAGATTTTCTACCAAGACTTTGAATTCCTTGAACTTTTCGAGTACTTCATCTTTTGATTTCAAGAAATAAACCCAAGTCTTGCAAGAATAATCATCAATAAATGACACATAGTATACATACCCACTTAGAGAGGTTGATGGTATTGAATCGCATACATCTGAGTGGATGAGTACAAACCTCCTTCTTTTGGTACATAGGATACATCTTTTATTCTCATCTGAGTTCTTGTCATGTGCTTAAGAGTTAAGTATCTTCTCCATGTATGACAAAACATAATCTTCAATTTCTTCTTTAGTCACCTTCTTGGGTGGCTCATCATCTTCAAATGCATCGGCATGATGTCTTTTGTTATTTCTCTTCTTGTAATCTTCCCTTATAGAAGGACAATTCTTAGCAATTTGTCCCATCTTATGACAATGATAACATTGATAAGAGGAGAAATATTTTTCTTTTCTTTGACCCTTATGATATTTCTGAAATCTCCTTGGAGGGTGAGATTCTTTATGGATCAATCTCTTTGGAGAGTGAGATTCATTATGAGGGTGGGTCTCCTTTTGGAAATGAGACCTTTTCTTTCCTCCTTTAGTATGAGCAGCTAGGGCTTGATCTTCATCCCTTAATAGTATAGCTTCTCGGTTGGCTACTCTTACTTCTTCTTAAACACATTCTTCCCATAGACTATCAAATTGGAGTTTCTCTTTTCTTGTGCAGATAGTTTGGTTGAAGGTATTCCAGGGTCTTGTGAGACCATTAAGAGTTGTCATGATTAGTTCATATTCATCCAAGTTGTCTTCAATTGCTTCTAACTATTCTTTGAAATGAGTAACCCTAGAGAAATAATCATGAACTATTTCTCCTTTCTGCATCTTTGTGTTCTTGAGTTGGGTTCTCAAGTTCATCTTTCGGTTCATGTTCATTCCTTCATACATTCTGGTTAGGGCATCAAAAATACCTTTTGGTGTATCCTTAGAAGACACTTGAGGGATCAAGTGATCTTTAATGGAGTCTGCAATGATCATTTTGGCCCTAACCATATCCTTCTTGTACTTTGCTTTGGCTACATCTTCTTCAGGTTCCGATACATTTCCTTCTATGAATTTTGCAAGGTCATTCTCTTCAATAATGAGTCCAATCCTGTAATTCCAAGAACATAATTTTTCCACACCTTCCAACTTGTCAACAAGCTTAGTGCTTACAGACATCTTAACCCGAAGCTAAGAAAATGACTTAAAAATAAAAGTGCTCAGAAACTTAATCTGAACTTACCAGGAGATGCGATGGGCTGAGGCGAGTAGACTGGAGCTCTCTGATTTCAAAAATTTCAAGTTTTACCCTTTAAAACTTGACTTGCGCAAATCTGGACTGGTACTTCTAGTACTGGTTCTGGTTTCCTAGTTTTATGGTACCATGCAAAACTAGGGTTTGACTTTCCAGAGGCTCTGACCACTGAAAAGGTGGGCTCAAGCTTCCAAATGATGCTCTAGGGTAGGGCACACTTTTCTATATGATTTTTAGTCAGAAATTCCTTTCCAATAAAAAGCCCTAATTTTCTTGTACGACAACAATGACATTTTTTGATACCGAGTGAAAGGTTCTCTATTCAGTTTAGCTCTGATACCATGTTAAATTTAGAGCTGCTATTAAGTTATTTTTATTTTACTAGACAATAATGGCATAAGCAGGATCACTGAAAGAAACACAATCACAAGGTACACAACATTTTATCCTGGGAAACCCTCATGGGGGAGAAAACCCAACAAAAAATTCCTCAATAATATATTGTCAATACAATGCCAACACTAAAGACCAAGCCACCAAGAATATCCAAGACTAAGCATGTGCCTCTCTCTTCTCCTTCTTCTAACTGCAACTTCCTCCAAAACTTGTGCACTAGATGACTGACTTGAGTGAGTGAGTGAATGAGGCACCATCCTTACTTATTTATACTAGTTGAGGAGCACTAGGGTTATGCCTCTTCACCAAGTAGGGACGACTTCTTCCAATAGTGGTTGAAACCACTTTAATAAATCCTAGGGGCTGACTTCTCAAATACCACCATATAAATATGGTTTGACCAATCCACAAGAGGGTATTTGGTCGTATACAGGACCCAACATGATCAATCCACAAAAGGGGATTTGATCTATATAATAATAGCTCAATTATAATTAGAATATTCTTCACAGTTACAATATTTCAACATGTGCTTCCTATGCAAATTGAGATTTTTCTTTGGGTGGCACCTTATGCTTTTTTCCCATTGATTTTTGAGTTTGTTGTTGAGATAGCAACGAGAACATATCTAAAGAAAAGTCAAGTTCAGATTATGGGAGAAATGTAGATAATGAATATAAGTAGAAGACATATGTGAATGTCAATTTAGTGCCACTTGAAGAAAAATTTGATACTACTACTGGCTTGTTAGCATATGAAATATTTTATCAAAATAAGGTGATTAAAATCAAGCTATTAAGACACGTATTTAATCCTTTTAGACTATAAGAATGAATCAAGACCAATGTAATTATGCATTGGACAAACCTCGTCAAAATATTCAAAAGCATCTTCCCCAATCTATGGTGTTTTTCCAAGGCGAAGGTAAGTGGTAAAATCCCAGTGGTCTTTTCCCCCTCAACATTGTCCTTGTGAGCATAAACTCCACAACAGACTTTCAAAGTTAGTGTCAAATAATATGGTCCTCAGTAGCTTGGGTGGATCACACCTTCTCCTACATCCTTTTCTGAAAGGACTTGCAAGATGAGACCAAATATATTTTACTGGATTTTATTAGTTAAACAATCAAAGTGAAAAATAATGGTTAAAAATATGATGTTTCACCAATCTCAGTTTGATGATCACATTTTTCTGGTTCTATGGTTGATAACATTCCATGAATAAAATGAAACTTATATAATATGGAACATAGCATCCATACAATTATATTGTTATTCTCTTCCTTGGAAGCCATTAGTCAAAATGATTTCATCAATAAATTGAGGTAAGAGTCCCATCTTACGTGACCAATAATAAAATCAAGGGTTTACAAGCAAGAATTCATAACATTCCCCTCCCTGCAACCTTTGGCCTAAAACAACAAACCAAAAAAGAGTGGCACAAATATTTGCATGAGATTGATTTGCATAATATTCCATATACACTAGCAATGCCAATATATTGTAGTAATGAATGGTCAGAAAATGATAGAGCAAAGAATAACAACATACCACTCCAATGTCACCCATAGATATAAAAATATACACAATTAAACATTATATTTTACCTTAGATAGATTTCTAGCATCCAAGATATTTCTAAACCATGTCATTTCTCTTGATGTCCTATGGTTCTACATAAGTAAAGAAACTCTAGTCAATATCTAGACTGCTTTCAACACAAAGAAGAAAATTGGAAGAACGGGAAAGGAAAGGCATGCTATCAAACTTGAATGCGAATAATGTTGTGGAATAAGTCCACTTCTACATATATTCTAGAAAGAGGCTTGCATTCATTCAAAGTTGCAATACCAAAAAGGCTAAGTGACATTGAATGCAGTAAAGCCACCCATTCCTATAGATACATTTGGCAATGTTTTTTTTTTGTAAGTGAGTGTAAGAAGTTGTATTACTGAAAAATAGATTATGATACCAAAAAGGGGGACCTCCTGGCCTGCCTAGTAGACCAGCCTAGGGGTTCCCGAGTTGCGCTTACTGATATATATGAGAGGTGGGACTGGTCTGCCACTAGGGAAAACCAGGCTAGTCCCACCATAACCGGTTTGAAAAGGAAAAGAAACACTGACATAAAAAACAGACGCGGAGACAACACACTAGTCTCGAGAGGCTAGTGATCGAACTAACCATTCGACTAACCATTCACTCGTCTAGGACAATGATGTGTTTCTTCCCTTCATCTACATGTCTCTTGTTATCCTCCTTCTAGGATATCGTGCGAGTCTTCCTGATGTGGGCTTGCACACCGTGTCCATCGGCTGGTGTGACATCCATGTCATGGACATAGAACAGATAGAGGTGGAATTGAGCAGCCAACCACTCCATCTTGGATTTTTTATCCTTCTCGACCTCAACCAATAGTTTGGTAATAGTTTCCAAACTGTTGAGGCGACTCAAGATTTTGTCCAACATTTTCTTGTGATTTGTGTTATCCTCCCATCTGGCTTCTTCCATTTCTAAACTCACTTTGTCGATCATCATCTTAGTTAGCCACACCATCTCCATTGTTTTATGGTAGAGGGTTTCCCTGGGCTAGGTGGCCTCTAGATCAGTTACCTAGTCTGCTTCTTGTGCCAGTGCATCCCAAGCTTTGCCTTTGTGTTTTTCTTTGATTTCCTTTTCCCAACGGTTGATGGTCGCTTTTCCTTTCAGCACAACCAGAGTTTGGAAGGTGACCTCCGCATCTTTTGTCGCCTTCTCCATTCTTGACACCCGTTGTGGACTATTTGAAACTTCCTTTCCAAGTGGATTCCTCTTCTTGTGTGTTTGATTCATTCGCACCATCCCACTTGGTCTGTCACAGCTCCTTTGCTGGTTACTCAGCCTGTACCTCACTTCACAAGGATTCTTCCTTTCCCAGCCCTTGTATCTGTGATAACCCCTATAATTGCGCTCCTTCTGTTTGTGGTTATTCCTGTTGTCTTTCCTCTTATTGATCTTCTCCTGTTGTGATCTTGTCCTTCCAATCATGGCTTGTCCGTAGTGGTGATCCCTCCCATCCTTTTTCCCGGTTGCGACTCGTATGATCATGATGACTCACCCTTTATCCATGTGCAGGTCCCTTCCCCTGCTCGCTTGAGATCCTACTCTGCTGCTCTTCGTACTTGTACTTTGGCACGAAGGATCAATTTTGAACCATGTCACTCCCTCATGCCTTACGTCATTCGTTACATGCGGTTTGTCATCTGTACTTTCCCACGTGCTTGCCCCACAATTATTTTTGTAGCAAGGGTCTTGTTTTCGTACCCCCGCTAGTTGTTTATGTTGATCTTGCATGGTCATTGGTGACCGAGTGTTCGAAAATCATTTCCTTCCTAGGTCCTATGTGCCTGCCGCTAGGCCTTGCACTACCCTTCTTGATGTGACCTTCCTTTCTTAAACTGCCTTCACGGTCTTTTGTCACTAGGTGGATGTAGTCTGTTCTGATTTGTCCATTCGAGAGGCTGATCCAGGTAGTGTCTAGTTCTGAACCTTCCTTGCCAACCCCCTCGTTGTTTAGTCTATCTACCAAGCTACTCACTGACCTGCGGACCCAATGCAACTCCACTATGTTCAGAGTTTTCAGATGCTCCTGGATTTTCTGTAGGGAGAGTGCCAAGTGCCAATGTCTCTGAACCTTTCCCACTCTGGTACCATTATGGAGTCTCTTCGTCGTGTTGATGACCATGGTGGAGTCACCTTCCATGATAGTGTTTGTCATCCTTTCGCGCCTTAGGATTTTAAGGCCAAGCTCTAGGGCTCCAAATTCTGCTACATTTTTGGTTGAGTTTCCCATACTCCCAACATACAGTCGAATGTTGTTACCACCACTATCTCTAATCACCCCTCCCATTCCTACCACTCCTGGGTTTCTTTTTGCCACCCCGTCAAAATTTAATTTGAGGGACCCTAACGGAGGGGGGCTCCAGTTGCAGTATCCTATTTGGAGTTGTGGTTCCCGCCCTACCGTTGCATCGTTGCACCCGTATTTTAGGTGAAAAAACTCCAAGATGCAAGAGTCCTAGTCTGTGAGTTGCGTTGTTTCCTTCTTGCAGTTGCGGCTCTGCACCGTTTCTCGTATTTGTGATATTATTGCATCCTTGAGCTTTCCTTTTGGTAGGATTTCATTCCTGAAGATGCACCAATTCCTCTCTTTCCATATTGCCCAGATGATCATCCCCGACATTAGATTCCAACAGAGTTTCACCATTTCATTTTCATTGTAACTCTCATTCCAATTGTTGATGGTTGCGTTGATGTTGCCCCAAATTCCATTGGACTGGCGATAGATGCCTGCCACCCAATCCCATAGCTCTGTTGTGTAACTGCACTCGTTGAGGAGGTGATTTGTTGTTTCCTCCTTAAATTGACAGAGGTGGAAACGAGATGGACCTATATAACCCCTTTTTCTGAGGTTTTCCCAAGTTAGAATTCGGTTGTGGAGAACTAACCATTCGAACATTTTGATTTTTGGCTAGTGAGGTCTACACTAGGTCTTTCCCCACTGTTGCATCAGGTCATCTTGATCCTGGTCCACAATGTAATACCGTGCTTCTTTTAAGTTTAATTACCCACCATTTTCCTTGCCCCACCTTAATTGGTCCTCGTCCTCTGAGACTGCAATTTTTCTTTTCCCCAATTCCTCTTCCACCTCTTTCGCTAGAGTTGCGATACAGTCTCTATTTTGTGGATTGAGTTTGTCCCAAGTCCTCCATCTGTCGCTATCATTTATTTGCTTCCAGTAGTGATGAATTTTTGTTTTTCCTTGCTCTGTAATTTCCTGTTGGAGCTCCTCCCTATCCAGATTTTCCATTCTGGGTTCGTATTGCCACGCGTCCTCCCATAATCTGACAATTTGACAATTTCTGACTTCCTAGAAGTTGTGTTTATGAATCTAGTTCTTGTTGCGCCAGGAAAGATTCTGGATGGTTGATCCCTCCCTTGTGCCCATGAGTTGAATTCGGTCTTGATCGTTGATGTTCGGGGCATACTTGGCCTTCCAAAGGTTTTCCCGCAATATTGATTTGTCCTTGACCCATCTCCACCAGATTTTTTCCCCGTAGGCTTCGTTGGTTACATGTGGGTTTTGTAACCGCAGGCTGCCTTTGCCTTTTGGTCTACAAACCTTCTCCTAGGCTACCAGGGCCCATTTATTCTTATTTTCAGCACCTCTCCATAGGAAATCTATTTGAATGACTCTTATCTTTTGTAGTATTCCTTTGGGAGCGAGGAACACTGACATTATATACGTCGAAATTTCTTGTAGAATCGCTTTGGTGAGGATAAGCCTCCCTGCCAGGTTGAGAGCTCTGTAAGTCCAATTTGTTACCCTCTCCTGTAGTTTGTTGGTCGCTCCTTCCCACTTTTCCATTTCGCAAGCTCTATATGTCAGGGGGATTCCCAAGTATTTTGTTGCGAGCGTTTCGCGTTCAAACCCTAGAATGTTGGCCAGGTTTCTTTGAATTGCAGGATTAGTGTTGAAGAAATAGATCGTGGATTTGGAGTGGTTGATCTCCGCCCTTGAGGCTTCCTCAAAGTCTTCTAAGATTATTTTATAGGATTTTTCTTCCTTGACCGTGGGTGTGCCATGGAGTAGGGTGTCATCAACGAATTGTTGGTGTGTGGAGGTTGGACAATATTCGAAAGGTTTGATTCCTTTTGGCTCCCATGCTGCAGTTGCACTTTGTATGCTTCTGCTGAGTCCTTCCATCATCAAAATGAACAAGAAGGGGGAGAACGAGTCTCCTTGTCTGATGCCTCTCAAAGGCCATAAGGGTTTTGTTGGGGATCCATTGATTAGGAGTGAGTAAATGGTTGTTGAGACTAGATTGACAATCTAGTTGATCCAATGTTGTTCAAACCCAAAGGCTTCTAGCATTTTAGCCATATAGTGCCAGCTAATTTTGTCGTAAGCCTTCGCCAGGTCAAGTTGGATTATCATCCCCCCTCTCCTTTGTCTTTTTAGCGTGTGTATAAGCTCATAAGCATGGATGATGTTGTCCAGTATTTGTCTTCCTTCTACGAAACCGCCTGCTCCTATGAAATCAGTGTGGGTAGGAGGGATTTCATTCTATTGGCTATGACTTTGTAGATTATCTTGTAAACAACATTGCATAAAGCTATCGGACTGTATCAATCTGGGTCCTTGCTTCATTTTATTTTGGGATTAGAGTGATCATTGCGACATTTAACGCTTTCAAGACGGAGGCTGAATGTCTGGATTCTTCCACCACCGCATAAATGTCATGTTTAACCACTTCCCAACAGGCTTTGAAAAAATCCATGGTGAAGCCATCTGGACCTGGGGCCTTTCCATTGGGCATCTACTGGACCACTTGGTTGATTTCCTCCTTTGTTATGGGTTTGTTTAGATTGACATTTTGTTCCTCTGTAACCAACCTGGGGATGTGCTGAGTTATCCTTTGTATGGCCTCAGTTCTGTCTTGGTTGGATTCTCTTTCGATCCCATCCTGATCCCTAATTTTCAGGATTTTGTTGTGGGTTCTTCTTGCAATGGTGGTTCTATGAAAAAACTTGGTATTTCGCTCCCCTTCCTTTAACCACCTGATTCTGGACTTTTGGCGCCATAGATTTTTTTCCTGCTGGCATATTGCTTCCCATTGTTGGGTCATTTGGATCTCTTTTCTTTTTCGCTCCTCTGTGTAACCTTCATCTATGCAGTGTTCCTAGAGTATCCTCATTCTATCCTCGATATTTTTTTTTCTTGGTTTATGTTGCCAAATATTTCCTTGTTCCACTTCTTGAGTTTGTGTTTGATGTGCATGAGTGTCTTATAAAGTTTGAACATCCTTATCCCTTGCTTCGGTAATTCCTCCCGCCACCATTGGCTGATGTTCTCCTTGAAGGTGGGATGTTCGATCCAAAATTTCTCAAATCTAAAAGGTCTATTCTTTGGAGTGGTTTGGAAGTTTGCTTCCAATTGGACTGGCCAATGGTCTGAACCCCCACATGGAAGGATGCAACAATCTAAGCTTAGTCCCTGCAGAATGATGGATTCTGACACCAAGAATATATCCACCCTTGTAGCTACTTGGTAGTGATTACTTCATTTGTTATTCCAAGTGAACTGGCCATTGTTGATTCTGATGTCTACCATCTCCATTGTATCAATGAGAGCTGAAAATCCCTCCGCATCTCTATCCAGTATCCTGGTGCCCCCTTTTTTCTCCACAAGTGTCATGATTATGTTGAAGTCCCCTACCAAGATCCAGTGGAGGTTGCAGGATCTGGCCTTTAGATTTTCTAGGTCTACTAGCATTATCCTTTTTTCCTCCAACCTCTGGGGACCATACACATTGGTGCATAGAATCATCTCAGTGTTACCTATTGTTGGCAGCAGACCGAAGTGGAAAGAAGGATGATCATTGGGAAAGAAAGCATGTAGAAAGTGAAGCAACAACTAGAAGGAAACACAGCACGCGTGCATGCAAGAAAGCGTGCACAAGGAAAAGCGACAGCTGGAGGGAAGAACAACACACACGCATGAGAGGAAGACCTAATGTCAGTAGGTTAGGGTTTTGGTAACATATTAATGGCCAAAGAGCCAAAGATGTATAAATACCGATACTGAGGTATTATGGAGGGTTCTGGTTTTTGAGGGATTTTGTAGTTGTCCAGGTGAGTTAGTATTCAGGTTTACATTTTACTGTATGAACTATTTTGTAAGTTGTTGAGATAGAGGAGAGAAGAGAAGGTAGATCTTGAGGATTAGATCGCAGGTTGAGGAGCCTGGTGCGATCTAGTTTGCCTCATATAGATCTTACCCATATGAGGAGAGTTGTAAGCGCACAACGTTGTATATACAGAACTATCATAATAAAAGAGCCAAGAGCCAAATCTTTGTGGACGTAGCCCAGGAGGGGGTGAACCACGGTAATATCTGTGTAATGTGATGAATGCATGCATATATTTATCTTCGTTTCAATAGTTAATTATTGTGATGAATGAATAAATGAGGTATTATATTGCTATGAAATATGGTTGCGCTGTTAAGGAAATAAGTTGTTGAAGGTAATGCATAGTCGTGAATAACAGTAGGTTTCAATCACAAGTTATAGTAAATGGTTCAGAATACATATCACATATCTCGCGCTCAATCTTAGGCTGTAAACACATGAGTCTTACAACCACCCATTAAATTTATCTCAGGTGAGACTGCACGACGCACTCTGTGTGATGTGTTTCCTTCTAGTTCACCAGGAGGGCCGATAGTTTTAGAGGCTTTGTTGGAAACCTGAAAGACATGAACCCTAGTTCAATAACTCAGACAGTAGAGAGGAAGATAGTAGCCAACACCTATAATTTGCATGTTAACCAAGATTGTGTGTCTCGTGGCTTCAGTTGCTAGTAGGTTCAGTGATTGTGGGTTCCGTAAGGTGAGGATATCACCTGCCATTTGTTGGCCTTCGACAACCAACATCTTGTACTTGCTCCATTGTTTTTTACTGATTGTTTCCATTCTGTCTACAATGCTTTTTGTCTCTTGAATGAAACAAAGGTCTCGTTGTTCCTTCCTCAATCTTTTAAGGATTCTTTGCTTTCATGGGACGTTTAGGCCTCTTATGTTCCATGTTATAATATTCATTTAAACATGTGGGGGGAGTTGGGAAAGAGCTTTTTTATCTTACCTGAATTTATCAGCAAGGCTCCTAGTTTCTGTAGGGCTATGATGTTTGATTTCCTGCCTTTCATTCGCCTCGTCTTCTTGGGTGAATGTTGTGGGTTTCCCTCTCCTGCTTTGATTCCCAGGTGTCCTATCTTGTCGTGCGTATGATTGATCCCTCTGAATTTTCCTTCCTCCCTTAGAAGGAGGTATTGGATACGATCTAGTTATTCCGCTGGCACATTGTCTACTCCCTGCTTTTTCCATTGCCCCAAGATGTTCGGGAGATCTATTCCTTCCCTTTCCACGATGTCTCTGAGATCAAGATATTTCGTGCCTACCTCGCTTGGTGTCATCTTCGAGTCTCTGTCTGCCTCCTGCAATGGGGTGTTGGCGTCTCCGATTCCTCCTTTCATAGGACTTGTGCTACCTCCATGTTCCCTCTTATTGCTTGGAATATCAATGTTCTCCTGAGTTGTTTGTTCCCTGGCTACTCTAGCTTTTGTCTTTTCCTTTCCTCCTTCTTCCCCTTGGTTAGCCCTATCCCATCCTCATGGTCTAGTCCTGGCTTCTGAGTTTCTTTCTGTTGGGGCTTTTCTTTGTTTCTTGTTTGCTCTGTTCCTGTGGTTTGGTTTTACAAACCTGTCTTCATCCTGCTGTGTTTTGGTGTTTTATGTTGTTTTTTATTGAGCGGACATTCTTTGATTAAGTGTCCATGTTCATGGCATATTTTTCATATAAATGGGATATGCTCGTAATCGATGCTTTGTATCCATTCCTCATCCCTGAATTTCAGGCTTATGGCTTCCGGGAGTGCCCCCGAAACATCCATCTCTATGCAGATCCTTGCATAGGATGTATATCTCCCTTTTAGAGTTGCTTCCGATGTCTTAACATATTTTCCAAGTTTGTTCTCGATTGCTTCGAAGGTGGACGAAAGCCAGTAGTCTAGCGGTAAGGAGTAAAACCTTAGCCAGACTGGGACATTTTTAAAGGTTTCTTTCTCTGGGGAGAAGTTTTCCTTCCACGGCCGCATGTACAACCCTGTTGTGGCATGGAAGTATGCCCCCCCCTCAAAGACTTTATCCCTATCCTCCAGGTTCATGAAGACTGTTGTGAAGAATCCTTTCGAGCCCAGGTGGAGTTCCACTTCTCCACTTGGATTTCATTGATATTTTATGTAGTTGCACAACGTTCTTTCTGTGGGCCATAACCCCATGAACTTGCATATTAGTGCATGCGTCTTCATCTGGTCCCGATAGAGTTGCGTTTGCGGGTCTTCTAGTATAAGCTTAGGTATCATTGTTGTTTTAGGTTTACATGGGTTGCGCCCATCTCCCCCAGTGGGCTTCGCTGGTTCCTGCGCAACCTTCTGGGCTTCTCTGGCTTCCTCCCCCACATGATCCCCTTTTTCCTGGTTGCTCTCTTGGTTCTTTTCCGATCCAGATCCTGAGGTGCTTGTCAGTAGTTCTTTGAAACCAACGCCTCGTGGGCCTTTCCCCCTATCCACCACTACCTACTTGTATGATGGGGTACCACTCCCACCCCCTTTGGTAACCATTATGTATGTTGTTGAGACCACGAATGTCAAACCCTAGCTTAAGGTTTCTTTAGTATGCAATCGCTTACATTTGGCAATGTTAAATGTAATGCTTAGCTCTAATATTTAAGATGGAAACATACAAATTTACAAAAAGTAATAAAAAAATACCCTTTAGATGGAGGTATCTGAACTAGTTATACATTTTTTCACATGTGAAAGAAGAAATTAAAAAATAGCATGCTTAACCTAGATTGTAGACCAATTTCCACATCCATTAAATGAGTCAATGAAAATTCACTACTCACCTTACCCTGTGAGTCACTTTCAAAAGATGGCATAATATTACCCTTAATGAATTGAACAATGTTATTCTTGTAGTATTCCTCATACTAGGTTGCTATCTTAGGTGTAAATAATCATGCCACTAGAAGCCATACCTAGGATAAGATCCATTGGTTATCAAATGAAAATCAATTGTAATAATTTTCTAGTACCTCCAAATTTTTACAACATGATGCAAATATTGTGTGCAAATGGTGAACTAAGAGACTAATTAAGGGATACCATAAATAAGCATAAAAAATTCCCTCAAGTCATATGAAATCACCAACATGTGGCATTTTTCAATGGAAATGGTAAGAAAAACTCTACATTACAAGAAAATGAATGACTTACATCCATGTTCAAATAGTTTGGAAAAACCTTCTTTTTGATAGACTGTGACTCTCTTCTAGATTGTTTATGATTATTTTCCTCATTTTAAACCTTCGTGGACTACGAACCACTTTGTTGCAGCTACGGACTTTACCATTGCACTCATGTAATATACCCACATTAAAATATAAATAATATTCAATTTCCTCCTTTTTATTTCTAATACACAAAGCATTATTTAATATGAAATCAATTTTCCCTCTGTTCTCTCCATTTTAATACACACTTCTTGCATGTGCAAATAGATATATACAATATTCATATATACAATATATTGCAATCTATTGTCAAATGATGCATTTGGCAGTTAGAATATTCAAGCACATAACAACCCATAATAAAAAATAAATTAATTAATTGAAATGACATTCATCCTTTCCCCTTTGCAAATTTGTTTTTCAATAAATTTAAGGAGCATCAATGCACCCAAAAACACATAGTCGCAGGCAACTTAAAGAGAATCAATGCACCCAAAAATGCAATAAATATCTTTCATGGATGCTTACACCAATAATCATCTTGCAAACATTCCAAACTATATCTTCAGTGGACAAGAAATAATGAAACCTTGAGTTGATAACAGTTATTTCGTACTTGACTGTTGTTTAAAGATGAGATTTTGAATCTTCGATGAAACTTTCCAAATACAAGACAATGTTTATAGTGCCACTGGAGAAAAAGTAAACCTATTATAATATCACAAGTTGAAGAGGAATTTCACACAAACAAAGATAGCTACAACATGAATCTTCATACAATTTTCTTTTAAAATTGCATACCCATCATCGAGCTATGACTAATAACAATATCAAAATTTTGTTAAACCAAAACTATTGGCAATTTATGCCAAAAAAATCTAAAGGAAGCCTTCAAATATATATTAATTTAGTAATTCAAGGGCTACGAAACAAGCTTCATGAGTGCAACAGAATCGGTGACAACCCAGATTGATGAACTTCATTCTTAGTATTTTGTAGGAATTCAAATGCACCTGTTCATGTAGATGAGGTAACCACCATGCTAAACTAAGTTCAACTCCAAACATTAGCATTAAAATTTTACTCTCGTAACCAACTATCCAACATATGTTCACAAGTTGAAGGAAACTTTGATGCAAAATTCACTCTTTTTCTTGAAGGAAACAAATCATAATTATACCTTTTAGTAGAATGCAACAACTAATGTACAATGGATTCCTTCAAGTCTTATCAATCTAAATATACACATGTAGCAACATTTTGAATGCTTTGACCAAGTCTAGTTTTCAACAAAAAGTTACAACCAACCATATATGTAGTGCCATAGTTCTGATTAACATGGAAGAGATGCAATAAATCAACCAGCATGGTACCAACCTAAAACACATAGGTATGGGAAAGTAAATGTGCCCAAATGTTGAAGAAAAAAAAACAGAGGTTAAAGGAAATTAAATGTACCCACCAAGAGTTGATCAATTAAACCTAGGATGCCCCAAAACTCAAAGTTTCTTTAGCTACTATGAGGTGGACTAGTTTTCATAATTCAAATGCCACTTGGAAGTTATTGTCTTTAGGAAATTTTCATTCAAAAAACCAACAAAGGCTGCACTATGAGAACAAAACCATCAACAACATACATAATGGAGTTGGTTATTGGTTTGGGTGAGATATATGTGGTTAAAAGCACCCAATTGCAAGTTTTAACAATGAATATTTTAGTTCAATGACGTGTCAAGGACCACATAGTTAACACTACATTAGTATATCTCAATAGCTCAAAATCAAAACATTGAATGTATTTGTTGTTATAATCAAAGCCATTTTTTCTATATTATTGGACTATTGTCCCATAAAATATCCACATATCTTTAATCAATGGCATAACTTAATCTCCCAAATCCATTATTGATTATGGGACTACTCCCAAGGAATGGTTTGGCATGCATCTTGAGGGCATAAGAAACACATATGCAAGCATTCGCACACACAACAATTGCATACATTAAAATAAACAACTAAAGATCATCACGTAACTCTTATGTCATCAAGGCTAGCAAGGCACAGTCTCATCAATCAAATAACCATTAAAGTAATACAAGAATTCTCAGTTATGCCCTCTCGAGGCTCACAAGGTCTCAAAGATCTTTCTTTTAATGCTCCCGAACTTTTAAATAAAGTTGAAAAAACAAGATACTTCAACTTTACATTCTATAAACTTGTAAAACATGATACTTCAACTTAAATGCAACCACGATAATGTTTTACATAAACTTTTAAATAATAAAAATGTAAAACATGATACTTCAAATAGAATTAAATTAAAACTTTTAAGAAACTTAATTTTAAATAATATTTTTTATTAAAACTTAAAAGTTTGTGTAAAAAAATTATGGGTATTATAATATTTAAAATATATATACCCATGACATTTTATTCATGAGATCTATATCAAACATTGTATTACAAATTCAACTCCAAAAATGGTCAGGTGGAGTTATAATCCTCTTATTTTTACGTTGGTTTTATATTAAGTAAATGTTGCCAGAGAACTGGTAGTATGTACAGAGGGGATCCAAAATTTCAACATATCACAAAAAGTTGACCACCAAGACATTTACCAACCACTCTAACACTTCAAATCAAGTTTAAATATAGGCTTATAGACACGGCTCAATTTTGGAGTTCGTACAGTGTAAAATCTATAAAAAAAAACACATAGGCACAACCAAACTAAACACTACATTACATATGAGGGGGAGAGATGGATTTTGAGGCTGAATCAACCCTATATGACAAAAGAGGCAAGGAATTGAGGTCGAGAAGAGGGACAAAGCAGGTGCATGGAGACGTAACATTAGAATCAATTAGATCCTCCAAGTTGTTGTTGCAAAAGACTGGGTGGGCCTGCACACCTTCTATCTGGAGACATATGTCATTGCCTTCATCCTAGAGGCTCTGAATGGATTTCTTGAGTTGAAGAGAGAGTTCAAGAATAGTCAAGACTTGGGAAGAGAGACTGCATAATATTTCTTGGATTACCTAGACAAAATTCCAAAGGTATTTGATATTCTTCTCCATCTGGTCCAAACAAAGGCTCCAACTATTTTGACTACTAGCCTTTGCAAAAGAATAATCAAGAGGACTAGGAGGAAGGTGGAACTCAGAGTCCCGAGGAATGGGACAACTAAAAATCCAGAGAGCAATGTCGCAGAGAACATAATGAGTGTTGGTCCGGACGAAATTCAAGTTTAAATTTAGTGGCTAGCTGAGAGAACGATGACAAAAGAACCATTAATTCTCGCTGCCTAGACTACCTGAGCCATATAACAACATTATTGTTGAAGGTGATGGAGGTATCCAAGGAGATGAACCTCGTCATGCTCACACAAGCTAACAGAACTATCATGAAGAACCTGCCTACATGGGCAGACGGAGGGAGGATCAAGCACACATGAGAAAACCAATGAGAAAAGTAGGAGAGCCACAATATCACATGGGCCAGGTAAATGAAGAGGGGAAGCCATCCCATCCAAGAGAAAATCCATCTAGGGAAATGATGGTGAGGAGTTAAGGAAGAATTCATGACAGAAGTTATGATGACAAGGAGGAAGAGTGGGCCATAGATGGGGTGAGATATAATGGATTGGCACACGAAGGTAGGGACAGGTGGTGCGAGGATGCGAGGTGGGACCGAACAATCAAAAGAAATAAGAAGAGGGTGTGGAGATCAATGGCTATAAATAATTTTGGCCCCAAAAGTGTTCAATGGATAACAAGCAGGGGGAATGGATACCATGGTAATTCAGAAGTGCAACATGATAGA
>SNQJ01S0046595.1:48656-59618 GCA_010110895.2 Picea sitchensis | reverse complement strand
CATGTTTTGTCCAATACGAAAGACACTTGATACAATAGAGTATAGGTCATTGAAAAAAAATGATATACATCTTTATTACCATCAATATTTCAAGGATCAAAATGTTATAGTTGAATTCCTTAAATACCAAGACTCCCTATCTATTCAAAACAAAAATTTAAAGGACTATATAAAACTGTCCTCAAATTCTTGCAAGGACTGCTGGAAGAATATGGAACCCGAATACCTTTTTTGGACTGGTCATGCACTTCTCAAAGTGATTTGGTTGTTCTACCAACCTATAATAAACACACAAAAGAATTAGTAACTTACTAATGTACGAAATTATTAAATATGCATCAAATAAAGAATCTAATATACTTAACTTGGATTTCAATGTCATTATTGAAGCATCATCGTTGCCATGCGAAGCCATCAATAAAATACCTGAGAAAGGGAGTGGGTGACTTATCCATCTCATAGGTTCCCTCGCAAGACAAAGGGACCCATCATCAATTTATACACATGCAAAATTATTATTCCTAGCATAAGTATTAAAACATAAGAAAATATTTCAATTGAGAATAGTAATCTTGATAACCTATAGGTTATAATTTTGATAAAGTAAAAAAATTGATAAAGTAAAAAGGAAAGGTGAGACCCGCATTTCAGGATTTCGGGGTTCAAGGTTTCATGATTTTCATGGCCAAACATCCAACATACAACAATTCCCAAATTGCGAAAAAGAAAGGAAATAACATTTCGAGATTTCAGGGTTCGGGGTTTCAAAAACCAAACAACAACATACAAGCACTCCCGAATTTCGAAAAGGTGTAAGGATGTGGGACTAACACTTCGGGATTTCGGGACTCAAGGTTTTAGGGTTTCAAATTCCAAACAACAACACACAACAACTCCTGAATTCCGAACGGTGAAAGGGTGTGGGACCAACACATCGAGATTTCAGGATTCGGGGTTTCGGGGTTTGGAAAAGAAAGTGAACTTCGCATAAATGTAACCAACAAGTCCTGAATGTCGAAATTCACATCATTTTCATAATTCTAAGATTTTAACTTGTACTGGTATTCTTACTTTCATTCTGTGAAACAATAGGTGTAGAAGGATTCAATATTCATTTACCTATCAGAATTCCAAAAATCTAACTTCTGAGTTTTATACGCATATAATCTATAAAAGGGGTACAATAGGGTAATAGTTTCTACAAAAGGTAACTCCTATTATGTTCACTTAGAGCCTCTTCTAATCAATGCGTTAAACGTCAACAGTACTAGATCTGTACATCTAGGTAAATACATGAATAGGAATATCATTCCCTCAGAATTTGGTAATTATAATTGATGTTCTGAGGGATCTGAGTTTGGTTTCCTAGGGTTTTAACCACAGAGAGGACCTGCCCTATTGACGTTAATTCCCTCCTTTCCTTACTTACTTATAGAAATATAAATTACAAGTGCATCCATCTAGCATTTTACTCACAGGAGGAACAATTTTCTAGAGTTTGGATGTTTATTACGAACTTTGCAATGACAGATAGATTATAACTACGAAAGGTCTTCATCTTCCACAACAAATAACTATAATTTCAGCAGATATATGTGGATATTCCAGCAGACGTATTACAACTATACATATATATGGATTTCCTTCACATATATTCCTCATAACGGACATAAAATGGAAATCGTTATAGTTCCATTTTAATCAAGTACAATGCATCAGAAAAATCATTGAGACACAGAATGAAAATTATTGCAGTTCAGATTTAATATGACAACATTAAAAACATTTGAACAGAAAATGGACATCGTTATAGTTTCGATCTAATTAAATATAATGCATTAGATATCAAATCATTCAAACAAAGAATGGAAACTATTCCAGTTCAGATGTAATAGATACATGACATCGAATAAACATACCCATTCATAATAGAGAGGGGTAGATCAACATATCTGAATCAAATCCACGGAATGACAAAGGGAACAAGCTCGTTCCTCCCAACTGTAGAACAGGGCAGCCAAAAGTACTTGCCCGATTCACTCCCTAGCCTGACCATCAATCCATGAAGGTGAACTTGGAGACTCCTGAGCAATATTCCAAATTTTTCAGCGGCTATCCCCTTGCCTCACACTTTCTCGGTAGTGCTCATAACAACAAGAGATCTCGCAATCCTTTCCCAACATACTTGGTAGCATCCTGCCTCCTCGCATATGTTATTTATCAATTTTTTCCCAGGTCCTTTTCCCTCCTTTGGGGATTTTCACAGATTTTCTTAATCCCTGATTTTTAGGGGTTGCCAGTGGCCAAATCTTTGATTTTCTACTTGTAGTTATCAGCCCAGAAGCAGTTTCAACATGTTCCCCACTCATGGAGTCATGGTCGGCTGATTTTTAACATGGTTGTTCCATTTGTCCTCTTGTAGTTAATATAAATATTATTTTGTCATACAAGTATCATAGTCAAATAGTTAGTTGAGTCTAAACAAATCTCTGCCCAACAATCACAATAATTAAATACAATTATTAAATTCAAAATTTAGAATTGCCATAAATGGAAAAAAAATTCCATATTCAAATTTGCCAAGAATGGAAATAAATTTCCAGCACACAAAAATAAAAATATTTTATTTTTGGGGGATGTCACATCCTTTCCCCCTTCAGTAAAACACCGTCCTCAGTGTTTGTTCCTTTCATGGAACAAGATTGGATGAGATTTCCACAAATCTCCCTCCAATTCCCAGGTGGCCTCCTCAGGACTAAAGTACTTCCATTGCACCTTTACCTGAGTGATTGCTCTGTTCCGAAGTGCTATTTCTCTCCAGTCCAGAATGCGTAGGGGTTCCACCTGGAACTCGCCTTTGGGTTCCACCTACACCAAGTTCCAATCAATCATATGAGTAGGGTCATGAATATACTTTTTCAGCAAAGAAACATGAAATACATTATGAATTCTTAGATTAGCTGGAAGTGAAAGTTGATATGCTACATGTCCAATTCGGGCTAGTATCTCGAAGGGCCCATAAAACCTGAGTGCCATCTTGGCACAGTTCCCTAACTTCAATGATCTTTTTCGAGCTTTGACCTTCAAGTAAACATGGTCTCCCACTTGAAATTCCAAGTTTCTTCTTTTCTGATCCGCATAGCTCTTCTGTCTCTCATGTGCTTCTTTCAAGTTCTGTTGTACCTTCCTTACCATGTTTTCCATTTCTTGGAGCATCTCTGGTCCAACCATGAGTCTGTCAGACAGATTATCCCATCTAATTGGAGTTGTACACTTTTTGTCGTACAGTATTTCGAAAGGACTCAACTTAGACGAAGTTTGGTACCCATTGTTATATGCAAATTCTACCTACTGTAGGTAGTCTTCCCACTTATTCATCTTTGTTCTTACATACATGCAAAGCATATCCTCTATGATTTGGTTTTTCCTTTCGGTCTGTCCATCCGTTTATGGATGATAACTCGTACTGAAATTCAAATTAGTATTTAGTCCTGCAAACAATTCCTTCCAAAAAGTGGATGTGAATTTTACGTCTCTATCTCAAATCACCATTTTAGGAATACCATGCAGTCTAAAAATTTCTTTCATGAATATGTCAGTAATGTTAATAGCTTTAAAAGTATACTTTATAGGAATAAAGTGTGTATAATTACTGAGTTTATCAATTACAACCATGATATAATCATTATGTTTCTGAGTTTTAGGCAAACCTGTTAGAAAGTCCAACGATATGGTCTCCCATTTCTATTCTGGTACTGGTAATGGCTGTCATGAATAAGAGTCCCCCCAAACCCTCAGGTCTAAGGTCTGCACATGATCGTACTACACTTCCCTTTGAGTCTAATTGACTCTTTGGTTTCCCCTCGGGAAATACCCTTCACACTCCACAGTGTATTCACAGGTCCTTATGGCTATGCCCGCATGATCAAACATGAAGCATCAACACAAACCTTCTGATCAAACAATATGATCACAACTTTCACTATTTCATAACTTCAGATTTCGTGACTTCGCGACTTCTCCTTCCAAGTTTCTCGACCCTTCAACTGCTGAAACCCAAAATGTCGATTCTCTGAAATCCTTATCGTGTCTCACGATTTAGAGAATCTTGGAACAAAAAACCCCGATCCCTTGACCTTGAAAATTACGAAATATCGATTCCCGACACGTTTCGCAAAGGCTGGCCCCACAACTGACTTCTCTCTTTTTCGAAATTTTGGGCTTTGCAATTTTGTGAATCCAGATGCAAAGCTCTCGACTCTCTAACCTTCGAACCCAGAAATAGTCAACCAGGTTGACTCCACCTTTTTGATGAGGACACGCCACCTGTCCACTCAACCACTTCCTGTCTCTGACGTAGACTCCTTCCACTTGACACTCTTTCATATTTTTGGGAATTTTGCTCCCAAAGTGTTGTCTCCTCCATCTCCCAACACCCGAAATGCTGAAATTTGGAAAATCTAATCCAATTCTTGTTGCAACTCGCAACTTTGGGACTTTCCTTTCACTGTGCTCAACTCCTTGGCATTAGGATCCCTGAAATGATGAAATTATTTGGCAGTTGGTGCAAATCATGATCAACGGTCCACATTGATTTTGGATCCTAGAGTGGAAATCTTTCTCGCCTTTAACCACCCTGCAACTTCTATAGATCCTACAGTCCTCGTTGTTTCGGGGATTCTCCATAGAGAATTTCGACCGCTCATTCCCTCCTTTGAGGTTTTTAGGAAATGTCCAAAGTATCCCTTCGCCTGTAGTTGACCTATGCAAAGTGGCTTCGCTCTATCTCCCCTTTGATTATCTCAAAGGCACTAACCCTCCTGATCTTTCTTTGCAAACTCAAGTCTTCAAAAAGGCTCTTACACGCACTCCTTGCGACAACCCTTCAAATACTTCTAAGTATTTGAACTCTCTTGACTCTGTGAAGCTTTCTACAACAACAGTCCTTCAACCCTTCTCTTGATTGCTAAGTTATGAACTTCCAACCAGCCTGCACACACCTTGTATGGATTATGTGCCTCACCTGCACTTCTGCAGGAATGAGAACAACGGTATCCCTCCTGAGCTTTCAGAGATAAAATATGAATCTCTATCAATGCACTTCCTGCGGACGATTTCACTACACTCCTTGCAGGAACTTCTCACTCAGGAAGATAAACAATTGAAAATCATTCTCTCTCTCTCTCAGACTTCAAACATTTAACATGAAATTATACATTCACACAATATTAAAGAAAGTGCATAACAGAGAGAATAAACAACCATAAGCATACCATTCAACATGTATACACAGAAAGTATCACAATACCATGAATCTGAATCAAATCTCTTTTCATTAATTCAAACTTCTATACATGGGTTCTTCTTCTTGACTTTCTACTATGGCTCTCTCCTTCTCTATGCTCAATGATATCTTATTGTTAATGTTTAATGATAAAAATGTGAGGGTGTCTATAGTTGGTTTTCCCTCCTACGCTCTAAATTGTCTAATCTGGAATTTAAATCTACCTACTTACATTAACTATGCATAAATACCTCTACCTACTACAGATGAGAGAAAATCGCTCATGACCTGTTAACATCCTCCAAAATATAAATGCAAGGTATGCCTTATTACATTAATATTTCAAAAACATTCCAAAACACTTTTGCAATGTGCTGAAATGTGTTGGCGCTCATCCCAGTTGTCTTCTTCCCCCGCGCTCGCTTGCTGGTGGTGATGCTCCTGCATCATGTTGTAATAGGCTGGGTGGATGCTGGTGTTCAGCCTTAACCTGCTGACAATCTTGGCACCTGGCCAAGTACTATGTTGTATCGCCCTTCATGTTAGGTCAGTAAAATAGTTTTATGAGTGGTGTTATTGTCTTCTGGTAACGTGGATGGCCCGAATACGGTTTCTTATGCACTTCGTCAAAAATGGTTAATTTTAGCTCTGCTGGATCTGATATGTAAAGTCTGTTTTTTAAATATGAATAGTCCCTTCTTGTCGATACTTATCTCTGGTTTATCTGAGTTTGTGATATTATTTTGAAATTCTGCCATCATCTTAGTGTAATTTCTGTCGTTAATACCTGTCATTCTTATTCTTTGTTCTAGATCACTTTCTACCCTGCTGATATTTAGTTCAAATAACCCATGGATTATGTAGCTTAAAGCATCTTCTACTTTATTTTCCTTACCCTTGATATGTCTGACCTCGAAGTCGAATTCGCTCAGGAAGGCTAGCCACCTTGCATGTCTTGCATTAAGGTCTGGTTGGTTAAACAGATATTTCACCCCGCTATTATCCGTCAATAGTAAGAACATTCTCCCCATTATATAGTGTCACCACATTTTTAAGACATGTATTACTGCTTCCAATTCTAAGTCATGAGTGACATAATTTTGCTCGTGTTCCTTTAATTTCGAGGACTCATAACAAATCGCGTGCCCTTCCTGAGTTAGAACACCACCTAGTCCCTCTTTACCTGCATCAACGCATACTATGAAGTCTTTATCTGGGTCTGCTACCTTTAAGATGGGCACCGATGTCAATAATTCTTTTAGCTTGTTAAAACTGTCTTGACACTTTTGCGACCATTTAAACTTGGTCCCTTTCTTTTGTAATGACATGATAGGGTAGGCTATCTTTGAGAACCCATTTATAAATCTGCGATAATATCTGGTGATTCCCATGAATGACCGAATATTTTCCACATCCTTAGGCACTGGCCATTCCATAATGGATTTTATCTTTTTCGGGTCTATGACAATACCTTCTGAGGAAATGACATGTCCTAAATATTGTAGTTCTTTTTGATAAAAATAACATTTGTCAAATTTTGTGTATAGTTTGTGTTTCCTTAGTGTTTGCAGAACTATTCGTAAGTGTTCATCATGTTCTTCCTCCATTTTAGAATAGACCAGAATATTGTCAATAAATACTTCTACGAACTTGTCCAAGTATTGGCTAAAAATGTTGTTCATCAAGCACATAAATGTGGTCGGTGCATTAGTGAGTCTGAAAGGTATGACTACAAACTTGTAGTGTCTGTATCTTGTTCAAAAAGCTATTTTGTTTATGTCCTAGTCCTTTATCCTAACTTGATGATAATCGGATGGTAAATGCAATTTTGAGAAGATCTTGGCCCCTAGCTTGATCAAACAGATCCATTTATCCTGGGTAAGGGGTATTTTCTCTTAATGGTACTTTTGTTCAGTTGTCTATAATCGATACATAGTCTTACAATACCGTCTTTCTTTTTCACAAGAGGACTAGTGCTCCCCATGGTGAACACTTGGTCTGATATACTCTTCGTCCAGGCAATTAGATGTAAATTGCATTTTAGATGTCAGTTCTAGTAGGCTCATTCGATAAATTGATTTTGAGATAGGGGTTGATCTGGGTGGTAAGTCTATGGAGAAATCCTATTTCCCTTTGAGGAGGTAATTCTGGTATCTCATCAACAAACATGTCTGAGTCCGTGGGACAACAAAGTCTTCTTGGGCTATCTTATTTTTCTAATGTATCTCATCAACAAACATGTCTCTGAATTCACGTAGGACAACAAAGTCTTCTAACTTGGGCTTATCTTATTTTTCTAATAGATTTGTCACTTGGATGGCGTAAACTTGACATCCCTTTCTAATACATTTCTTGAGTTGCATCGCCAAAACTTGTCTGACTGATACAGGTTTTGGTATTCCTTGGGGTTGTTCTAACAGTGCTGGAATTATCTTTATATCTAAGTATCTTTGTATAGCAGTCTATTACTGCTTTGTGTTGTTCCACCTGGATCAATCCACCTGGATCAATCCTCCCTCCTACATGCGCAGATGCAACACATCCAAAAAATATGAAATGAGAAACATTGCAAGGTTTACCATCCTAGGCTTTCTGAGGTACATGATCCCTCACGGTCTTGGTCGAATGTCTATTCAAGATAAAAACAGAGAAAATAACCGCATATCCCCAATATTTATTTGAAAGATGCTTCTCTTTCAACATGCTTCGAGCCATATCCATGATGGTTCAATTCTTCCTTTCAGCCACTCCATTCTGCTATGGAGTATATCGAGTAGTTAACTGCCTTTTAATTCCATGAAGATCAAAAAATTCAATGAATTCATGTATCTTATGCTCACCTCCTCTATCATACCTTAGGATCTTAATGGTTCGACCACTCTCATTTTCAACCATAGACTTAAACCTCTTGAAAACATCAAAGGCTTAAGATTTATGTTTCAAGAAATAAAACCAAGTCTTCCTACTGAAATCATCAATGAAATTCATAAAAGAAACATAGCCAGTTAAAGAAGGTGTTTGCATAGGTCCACATAAATCTGTGTGGACAATTTCCAATGGATCTTTTTCTTTGTAGGAAACACCTGAAACAAATTTCTCTCTGTAATGTTTTCCAAGTATGCAGCTCTCACAAGAGCTTGCAGGTTGTTGAATACAAGGTAACCCCTTTACCATTTGTTTCTTCTATAACAGATCTAAGCCACCAAAATGTAAATGACAATATCTCAAATGCCATAACCAAGATTCATCTAATCTTCCAGTTTTATAAGAATTCAAAGAACCACTCAAGTCATTTTCATAACAAGTGGAAACATTATATTCTTAGTAATCTCTACTCTTGCAATAAACTGTTTGTTGGTTAATTTATCATAGATTGTACATACCTTGTTCTTGAATAACACTCTGTACCTTTTCTCCAACAACTGTCCAACACTAACAAGATTTCATTTTAAACCAGGCACAAAGTAAACATAATCAATATTTCTTCTCTGATTGTTCTTAGTGTAAAATGGAACCACACCTTTACCATTGACTGTAACCTTACAGTCATTTCCCAGTTTTACTTCAGACTGAATACTAGTATCAATAGAAGAAAACAAGTCCTTATTACCAGTCATGTATTTACTGCAACCACTATCCAAAAACCAAATATCATTAGCACTATCCTGAGTGACATTAGAAGTCAAGAACACTGGATTATGATCATACTTAGACTCATTTGTGATCTGTGCAGACTTCTTTCCAACATCTTCCTGCTTCTTCCAACATTTGTCAGCAAAATGCCCAAACTTCTTAGAGTAATAGCATTGTACTTTAGTTTTATCATACCTTTGATTTTCTTGCTGCTAAGGTTTGTTGCTACTCCCTCTTAAATTAGGAGGATTCTACTGGGACTTCTCCTCAGACTCTAATTCAGTCCTGTTGTCCCTTCGAATGAAAAATCGACCTCCTCTTCCAGGATTATAAGACCTTCCTCTGCCTCTGCCTATGGTAACATGCAGTTGGGATTTGAAAGCACGCTCCTAGGATCTTTCCTCATATCTAGATATCCTAGATTCATGAACAACAAGAGAACCAGTTAATTCATCAATTTGCATTGACTTAAATCCTTAAATTCCTCTATGCGTACCACAACAGGTTCAAACTTCTTGGGAAAAATTCTCAACACTTTCTCAGTAACTCGTTTATTCCCAACATCATCTCCATACTGCCTGAGCCAGTTCAAAACACTCATTACTTGAGTCATGAAAGTATTAACACTTTCATTATCCTTCATCTTCATATTTTCGAAATCCCTTCTCAAATTCTGCAACCTGACTGTCTTCATCTTAGACACACCTTGATAATTGGTTTCAAGAATGTCCCAAGCCATCTTTGAAGATGAAGCACTAGCAATATTCATAAAAATGGCTTCATTTAATCCAAGAGCTTTGTTATGCTTTTTCCTGCTTTCCTCCAACAAAACATGGCCAACATTAGGCATAGCCAATTCTACTGCAGCATCAACTGGCTCAACATAACCATCAATAATATAAGTCCACAAATCCTGAGAATGAAAAATCATTCTCGTTCGAATATACCAAGAGTCATATGACTTCTCTCTCAGGACAGGAACCTGAACCTGAGAAGAACTACTACTAGACACAACCATTTATATAAAATTTGAAAGAAATTAAATAAACCTTTAGGCAAGAAAACAAGAGAAAAAATTGACGCGAACAAGAATAATATGCAATGAACTAAGCAATAGCAGAATAGACTACAGGCTCTGATATGAAAATGAGAAAAATGGAGGGCAGAACGGAGTTCAAATTTCGACTCATGAAAACACCTCACTCAAACCAACAAATAAACTCTATGCACTAAATAAACTCTGCATAGTAAATAAATAAACTCCGCGCACTAAATAAAATCTGCGCAGTAAGTAAACTCCACGCAATTAATAACTTTGCGCACTGAATAAACTTTGCGTAGTAAATAAACTCTGTGAGAAATGCTTAAGGCTAAGATATAAATTGGAAGAGTTTACGAACTCAATAAATAAGATAGAATATCAACAGAGAGAACACCTCTGAATACAAGAAAAATAAAAAATTTCATTCAATATGCTTTCAAACTCATACATTTTTACGAACCGTTTGAGGTATATATACAAACAAAAAATGCCTTTTCAATCTTCTTAAAATATTAATCAAGGCGGTGATGTTGTCTAGTTCCCGTGAAAGGTTAAGGTAGTCACCTTTTACAATAATTAAATCCTCGAGTCTTGAAAGGTCAAGATGACCATCGATCCGTCGCTATCTAGGCGGTGAAATGATTAATCTCTGACAAAAATTGAAGACTGGGTGATTGCATGTTTCAGTTCAAGGATTCGCTCAAATGGAATAATGAACATGGACATGAGTCTCATCGATTTTATGCCAAAAGAGAAAAAGTGGTAGCCATTGGAGAATGTAGGTCGAACTATTTTATTCTCAAAGCAATTATAATTGGTTGATGCGTTGAAACTTCTCAGGTTTCTTCATAAACGTGCAACTAGAAAAGACTTTTAGATATTATTACCTTCATGGTAAAATACCAATAGATCTTAGCGACATTAGAGTACAAACTCCATCTAGTATCAATGTCGACTCGAGATAGACATAATCAACTGTCATAATTTTGGTATTTTCATGTGG
>SNQJ01S0046595.1:0-48646 GCA_010110895.2 Picea sitchensis | reverse complement strand
TACAGTTAATCTAGGAGTCAAGAAAGTTAATCTAGGAGTCAAGAAAGTTGGGGACAATCCGAGAGAACCATTGAAGTGTTGGGATTGTGGAGAACCCCCCCTAAGGAGAAATTTCCCATGCTTAAATCCCACGGCAAGAAATTCAGTCCATAACCTTCAAGAGGCTTCAACTGTTGGATACATTGGTAGAAGCATGCATAAAATCAATGCATCTTTGGATGGAAGACATACAGATCACCAATCCACTATTGTGGAAGTTGAAGCTAAAATTCATTCCCACAATGTTTCTACACTAACTGACCTAGCAGCTCGCCTGAGTTATATTAATCCAAATTTAGTTGAATTTAAAAAGCTAAAGAAGGTAATTCACGTTAAGTCCTGGTTAGTACAGTTAGCAACATGGACCAAAAGAAAGGTAACACACTTTATTTCTAATTGTGAACTGAACATATTACATTTCGGGTATTACGATATAATTATTGGAATGGACTGGTTAGAGGAATATAAAGTGATATTAAACAATTATGAAAAGTCGTTTGTGTATAAAGATGAAAATAACACAATTAGAATAGTACAAGGAATAAAAAAACCAGTTTCTGTTAGGAAAATATCACTGATGCAATTTAAGAAATGTATGAACAAAGGTTTCCAAATTTATTTTGTACAAGTAATTAATCTCCTAAGGGAATAAAGAAAACCGAGTTTAGAATAATTTATAGTCCTATGTGGGTTTAGAGATGTATTTGGTGATGAAATACTAGAACTACCTCCAAGGAGAGAGATAAATTTCTCTATCGATCTACAACCTAGATTTGCCCCGGTATCCAAGGCACCTTATAGAATGAGCCTACCCGAATTAACAAAACTGAAAAATTCAGTTACAAGAACTCATAGATAAGGAATATATCATACCAAGTGTTTCACCTTGGGGAGCACCAATTTTATTTGTTTAGAAGAAAGATGGGACATTGAGATTGTGTATTGACTATCGAAAATTGAATAAAATGACAATTAAGAATTAGTATCCGTTACCCAAAATAAATGATCTCTTTGATAAAGTTGGAGAAGAAAAGATATTCTCTAAGTTATATTTAAGGTCTGGTTATCACCAAGTCAGAATAAGGGATGAATATATAAATAAAAAACATTTAGAACACGTTATGGACACTACGAGTCTGTCATAATTCCGTTTGGGCTTACAAATGCACCAACAACCTTTATGTTCTTGAGGAATAGTATATTCAACCAATATCTAGATAAATTTGTGTTGGTTTGTATCGATGATATTCTAGTTTACTCAAAAATAGAAGAACAACACGAAGAACATCTGAAAATAGTATTTCAAGCTTTAATGGAACATAAGTTGTATGCTAAGTTTGATAAGTGCGACTTCTACCAAAGAAAGATACATTATTGAGGACATGTAATATCCAAAGATGGTATTGAAGTTGATCCAGAAAAGATAAAATCCATTATGGAATGGCCTATCCCTAAGGATATAGTAGACATTATATCATTTATGGGAATTTTAGGTTATTATTGGAGATTTATCGAAGGATTTTCCATGATCAGTGTACTTGGAATTACATCCTCTGAAAAGGAATAAAATTGAATTTATGCTTAAAAGTGTCAAGGCAGTTTGATAAACTAAAATATTTTTAACTACCATGACTATCCTTAATGTATAAGATCACAAATTAAAGATTTTACATTGTGTGTGTGGATGCAAGTAAAGAGGGATTGGGAGGTTTTCTAGCACAATATGGACACTGCATATGTTATGAAAAATGTAAACTGAAAGAATATGAACGAAATTATGTGAATCACGATTTAGAATCAGCGACCAGAACATGAACAAAATGATGTGACTCATGATTTAGAATTAGCAGCCATAATTCATGCATTAAAAATGTGGCAACATTATTTAATGGGAATTAAATTTCTATTATTAACCGACAACAGTGGTGTAAAGCATTTGTTTAGTTAACCAGATCTCAATGCAAGGCAAGCAAGATGGTTGGAATTTTTAAGTGAGTTCTATTTTGAGGTACGGAATATCAAAGGTAAGGAAAAAAAAGTTGCAGGTGCACTAATTTGAAGAACTAATGAACTCTATGAATTAAGTATCAACAAAGAAGAAAAACATATTAAAAAAAAGAATAAAATATCCAAGTAGTAATGACGAGTATTACATCAAAACAACAATAGAATTGCAAGGAAATGAAGAAAAACTAAATAGAAAAGATATGAGTATCGATAAAAATGGATTGTTAAGGTTTAGGAACCGGATGTATGTACCTAAGTTTGTTGATTTAGAGACAACAATTCTTGATTAACTATACAAAAAGTCGTATTCTGGTCACCTAGGATACTGGAAAATAATAACAACTTTAAGAAAACTATTTTATTGGCCTAACATGAAAAATGAAACTGTTGAGTATTTTTCTAAATGTTTAGATTTTCAATAGGTAAAGGCTGAACATCAGCACCCAAAAGGTCTGTTATAACCTCTTCCTATAGAAAAATGGAAATGGGATTTTATCGCGATGGAGTTCATCACAGGTTTTCCTAAGACTTAACGACAAAATGAGTCGATTATGGTAGTGATTGATCAACTAAGAAAATATGCATATTTTATACATGTTAAATCTACTTACAAAGCGATTAATATCACTAATATTTTTATGAAAGAAATATTTAGATTTCATGGAATTCCTAAGATGGTGATTTTCGATAGAGATGTCAAATTTTTGGAAATAAGTATTTGCAGGTTTGGATACTCACCTGAATTTCATAAAAAAATACCATCCACAAATGAATGGGAAAATAGAACAAAGAAACCATATTATCGAAGACATGTTGTGAATGTACGTAAGGACGAGACCAACTAAGTGGGAGGAGTACCTCCACTTAGTTGAGTTTTCTTACAATAATGATTATCAGACATCAACTAAGATGAGTCCCTTTGAACTGTTGTACGGAAGGAAATGAACAACCCCAATTAGTTGGCATAATCCAATTGACAAGAAAATGGTGGGATCGGAAATGCTCCAAGAAATGGAGAGAATGGTAAAAAGGGTACAACAGAACTTAAAGGGGGGCCCAAGCCCGACATAAAATCTATGTAGATCTAAAAACAAGACAACAAGAATGTCAAATTGGGGTACATTATATATAACACTAAGGACAATGTTGTAATTAAAGGGGAGAGGATGTAATATCCTCAAATTTTAGAAAAATAAATTCCAAGTTGAATTTAGAAATAAAGCTTTGTTTTTGGAAAATTCACATTTGGAAATAATTTTCCATTTATGGAAAATCTGAATTTAGAATTTTGGATTATGTAATTAATTATTTGATGACTGTTGGGAAAATATTTGACTTTCCCAACTATCCTCTTTTATTGGACACATGTAAGAGACAAACTTTTAATAAATTAAATGTTGGAAGACAAATGGAACAACTAGGTTAAAAATAGTTAACCATGACTCCATGAGTGGCGAACAATTTTGAGTTACCTCAGAGATGATTTTTACAAGTGGTAGAAGTTGAAATTTACCACTAGAAGCCCCTGAAAAACAAATATTTTTAAAGCTGCAAAATTCCCCAAGGAGGGAAAGGAATGGAAAGACCTAGGCACAAGAATATATACAACATATGTGGGAGCCATGACACTACTTAATATGTTGATGAATTGAGAATTGTTTGTTGTTATGAGAACTTGCAGTGTGAGGAAAAGAATATTCTGATATGTTACATTATGTTGATGGTAACTATAGCTAAGGAGGATAATTGAGTTTTCCCTTATCGACTCATGAATTACAGTTAGCTAGAATTGTGTCGAGACAAAGTGATTTTCATTGTTTTGTTCTACGGTTGAATTAGGCGTGGTTGTTCCTCCTTTTTCCCAACATCAACTTTTTCATATATGTATTTCAATTGTGTATTTAAATTTTTGGTACTATGTTAATGATGTTTAATAATTTATCTGATTGTTTCCACATCTTATGTTATTGCATTTAGAAAAAAATTATTTGAAAAATTTGTATAGGCATATTAGTTGATATGGGTTGCCACTGTGCAAAATAGTTGTAGTAGTATGTTTTTAACAATGTAGTATATATATATATATATATATATATATATATATATATCTTCAAAAACTATTTTATATTTGATGTTGTTATGTTGAACAAAAGAATAAGAGTCCCAATACATGTTTTGTCAATTATGAAAGAAAGACACTTGACACAATAGAGTATAGGTCATTGAAAAAAAATGATATACATATTTATTACCATCAATATTTCAAGGATCAAAATGTTATAGTTGAATTCCTTAAATACCAGGACTCTCTATCGAGTCGAAACATAAATTTAAAGGACTATATAAAACTGTCCTCAAATTCTTGCAAGGACTGCTGGAAGAATATGGAACCCGAATACCTTTTGAATTTGGTCATGCCTATAGAAGTGATTTGGTTGTTCTACCAACCTATAATAAACACACAAAAGAATTAGTAACTTACTAATGTAAGAAATTATTAAATGTATGCATCAAATAAAGAATCTAATATAGTTAACTTGGATTTCAATGTCGTTATTGAAGCATCATCGTTGCCATGCGAAGCCATCAATACAAGAACCGAGAAAGGGAGTGGGTGAATTATCCATCATCCTTGAGTTCCCTCAAAAGACAAAGGGACCCATCATCAATTTATACACATGAAAAATTATTATTCCTAGCATAAGTATTAAAACATAAGAAAATATTTCAATTGAGAATAGTAATCTTGATAACCTATAGGTTATAATTTTGATAAAGTAAAAAGATTGAAAAAGTAAAAGGAGTACCAACAGAAATAAAGATTACAGATATTTTAACCAACAAATATTACTTTGGAAAAATAATTAAAGTCCTTCTGAGAGGGCAGTCTTGTGAAAACAATTATTTAAAACTGAGCTACCTTATGCATCTGAAAGAATAATACTTACAGTAAAGGATATAGTAAGTACGAATTTTGGAAAGAGTATTACCATTTGCAAACTTGAAAAATTATACAATATTTATAATTAAATAACTTTAAATCGGAAATACCACATCGACGCTTGGGAGGTGATCGAGGTATTTGAAGAATTCCGATGGGACAGAGTCTTTGTTAAAAAGGAAAAAAATGAAACTAAGTCTTGATTTAAACAAATAAGAGAATCTTGTAGGTTTCAAATAGATTTGTCAAAGGCACACGATATATTCAAAACTGTGTATGGATTGAATCCTAATTCGTCAAGCTACTATTTAAGAGCATGGGTCATCGGTGTATAATGGAGAGAGGGCACGATATTCCTCAACAAAGATATATATTAACTAGTAAACTTTGAATAAAGAGGCATCTTATCACTTTAAACGATTAAGGGTTTAATGTTTCCCTATAATTACATAGTGAAGTTATATAATCTTCAAAAAAGTAAATAATCAAAGAGCACATAACAAACCTATTTAGTATATAAAGGTTCAAAAAACATGACCAAAGTTAAGAACACAAGAATTATTATGTGACCATGAACTGACTTAGGGTTACATATTGTAAGACTTAACACTGTTGATTATGGTATTCCTTACACATAAACCACCCTAAGGGGAAGGCTGACGAGGAGAAATGTATTGCATAGGCAGAGAAACAGTGAACACCCTTACAACATAGATAGAGAAACACTCCACAGAGAAATGTATTACATAGATAGAGAGCAGTGAACAGGTACTCCATAGACACAGCAGTCCATCAAAGAAATGTGTGCATAGATAGAGAGCAGTGAACACAAATGCATAGACAAAGCAGTCCATAGAGAAATATTCCATAGGCAGAACAATGAACCATCTTGCATAGATGGGAGATACATTCCACAAAGAAATGTATTGCATAGATAGATATATAGTGAGAAAGAATTATGCATATACAAAGATACATTCCACAGAGAAATGTATTACATAGACATAGATATAATGAACACACATTATGCATAGAGAGAGAGACATTCCATAGAGAAATGTATTACATAGAACATAGATATAATGAACACGTGTTCTACATAGACAAAGAGACTTTCCATAGAGAAATATATTGCATATTGAGGAGAAACAAAAGACATGAAATATGCATAGACAAATATTTATTTTCACAGAGAAATGTATTGCTTAGACAGAGAAACATCCCATGGAGAACACTGATTCTTCATAAACCTAAAGGATTTCCACAGACAAATCAAATTACATAGAAAAAGGGTTATTGTCATAGAGAACACATTGTGTAGAGTATTTGACATCAATGTAAAACATCGCATAAGGGAATGCATAAAATAAAGAAAGGAATGATACAGAGCATGTTTGAAATGCAAGGAATGCGTCATGCAACAAACAATTGGACAAATATTTTTGTAAAAAAAAAAAAATCCTTCAAACCCTAAATAAGAAAATGCAATGACATCAAAACAATGAGTTTGTAGAATAAGATACACAGAGGAAGTGTTCTTAACTTACATTAGCTGAGATAAAATTTGAAACACTTCCTACCACAATGTGAAATGAATTAGTGAAACAACCATTGTTTCCTTGCTTCCATAGAGACAAACAAGTTTTACCATCGCATGCCATTGCTACCTTGCTACCATAGAGATGAGAAAGTTTACCATCTCGGAAGAAGAAAACATAGAGTAAAAAAAACCAAAATGGAATAACTATGAGGGTGATGGGACTTCGTGCCTCTCGATTTTTGGTAAGGTTGAATAGTACACAACCCTCACCACACCATGTGAATCCAAATTAAGTGGAAAGTCCATAGTGGGGATTTCCTACAACGTTAGACCAAAATGAGTAATGGTGTCCTAACACCATTAAAAGATACAACCCAACTTAATTCCCTAAGAATAGATTTGAATCGTCTTGTAACTACCACCCTTAAATGCTTCTCGATTTCCATAAAGACTACAAATTTAAATGCAATGCGAACTAGTGGGGTCATAACAGGATCATGGATTTATAGTTATGTTTATCGCAAGTTCCATATCATGGTTTATTACTATGGGACTTGAAAACCTAGCACATAGGTTCTCTATTTAGTGGGATATAACCCCTAGGTTCATTCCTATGTAAGCTAGTCTTAAATATTGAATATATTGTGATATGTTTTATAACATAGTGTAATATGCACGCTAGTGTTAAATGTTTTATAAATATAGTGTAAGACTTATATGGTTAAGTCTTGAATATATAGTTAAATGTTTTCTAAACACACTGTAATAATTATATAGTTAAGCCTTGAATGTATCATTAAATGTTGTTATAAACATAGTGTAATACTTGTATAATGGGTTTCACAATTATGCCTAGGCTATGGACATGGCGGGCCTAGCCACAAACACATCAATGTTACAATGTTAATTCTAATAGCCATGCTTAACAACAAAATGATGTGTTGATATTAAAGATCTACAACCCTTTTTTATAGCAGTAATGATAATGACCACTTTCGGAATATTTAATTAATGGATTAAGACATAATTAGTCTTGTGACATGAAAAATTGTCGTACATAATAGACATTAGTTTCCCACTTGTTTTTTTTGTGAGAATTTAAGTGCATTAAAACACCTTCTTGGGTCAATACACCCTAAACTCCCAAAGAGATATTAAGAAAACATAGGGGAATAATTATGGAAAATAGTAATTATAGTGGGGAACAATACAATGGCTAATCAAGGGATTTCCCAACAGCAAACCCATTCCCAAATAAGACCATTTACTAGGGAACAATATCAACCATCGAGGTGAAACTACGGAAAAGGCATAATGTCCAAGCACATAACATCCAATATAGAGAAATATAAGATACAGCATAATCCGAGGGATTAGGTATTGAAATGATGATCCTTATAATATTGACTTGTACTCATGGAGCAAGGCCCACTTCCTTTCAAAAGACAACTAGTGTGGTGTATGCCATCTCCTAGGCTTGTGGAAATGCAGTAGTGGTGAGTGGGTTTTTCCATATGTGCAAAGTACTACTATTCATGTAATCTCTTGGTGCTCCATATCAGCAACCTACACGACTCAAGACATGGTTTCCTTAGTTATCCACAAAATTAGGATAACACCCTGAACCTTATTCTATTTAAAATTAGAGACTAGATAAACAATAATACTTATCATAATTCCTTCCTGAGCAGACAAGAATAGTCTATTATGTTTAAACAAACATTTAAGAAACACTCATGTATTGATGCAAGAACATACTATAATTTTTCTTATGAAGGGTAACAAGAATTTTACTTAGTACGAAAGTAATTCAGCCATTATTTTAAGTCCTCAAGCGAGAGGTACTAAATTTAACACATCAATATACATATTAACCTCATAAAAATAATCAGATTCCTCTTCAAATTAGACTCACAATATACACTAAATTCATACTTCTAACACTTCAATTGGTATCTTGGATATTAACAATTAAACTTTTATCTTTTATCATATGTTTAGTTATCTTATATCAAAGTGTTATCGTTTAACACTTATTGAGGAAGTCAAATTATCATAGACACCAATTTAGTTCTAAGGTACCAATACATATTACCACCCATGTAAATTCCACTCTACACTATATCCTTAATGTTATAAAATTAAAATCTTATAACATTAAATTCTTCAAGAGTGACAACATTGTTGATTAAGATTGGTTGTCATTGATGTCAACCCTTGAAGAAAGCCCCCACAACAAAAAGGTTTAGGTAATGGATTGTGTGTTTGATCTAAGATGACTCATTATTGTCTTTCATGGTTGATAGGAATGCATCTGGATGAACTCCAATTTGTCCCCTTATGGTGAAAGCCCTCACGGGGAAGGCGCTTTCTTGAGGAGTAAGAGAACTCATATGTAATTGTGTGGAATAATGAGATGAAAGAATGTGAATTTATCGGAGTAAACTATATCTTAGATGAATATTTCTTGTCATTCCATTTCCACGTTGATATGTGGAAGATCCACATAACTCCTCAGTTAGAGTTATAGCCCTTGAAATTTAGACCCAGGTTTGGGTAATGGACCAAAGTTGTTTTGATGGATAATGGCATGAGTTAAATTATATTTTCAGATAATACTATTCTATATATGGATATTACATGTCCATTCCATTTAGAGATTGGTATAGAACATTACATAACTCCTCCACCCGGTTTGAGAGTTATGGCCTTACAAAGTTAGGAGGACTCTCATATGTCATCCTAGAAGCCCCCAAAAGGTCAAAGTAGTCAAGTGGTTTAAAAGACTTTAAAAGGTAAATAATAAAGTGAAGTATTAGGTGTATTATAATTCTAAGTGAATATAAAGATAAATTATTTCAACTAAAAATTAATGGAGGAAATTAGAGTGGGTTAACCTAAAAAGGTAGAGACCAGAAGTGACCTAGAAGATGTTTTTAAAGGGAAGCTACTTGGAGAGTATAAATGAGGCAAGACTCTCTCACATTTTAATCACATGAGCATATTGAATATGGGTGTCTTAGGAGTAACCAAGAATATCTAAAAGCCCAAAGGAATTTTCTGAGGAAGGTGAAAGAAAGAAGGCCGAAATGCAAGGAAGTATAAAAAAAATTGATGGCTCTTTCTAAGGTATGTTATTTACATGCCATCTCTCACCATTTTGCTATAATTTTTTTCTATAATGAGATTAGGACCACTGGGAATTTATATTCCATAGAAAACATTTCCAAGTATTCATGGTAAAAATTCATCTTGTGGGTCATTTTTTTTTTTTTTTTTTTTTTCAGACTCTCTAAATATAGGGTTTGTGGCTAGTCACGAAACTTGTCAAAACAAGTGTTTTGGGTAAAAGCGTCATAACTTCTTCATAAAAGATCAAGTTAAGTGGCTTAAAATGTCTTGGTTAAGTTAGAAATTATGTAAGTATGTTTTGTATTAGTTTCAAATCAATTCAATAAATATTATTCCATGAGACACTCTAGAAATTCTCTCTCTAGAATAAACCAAAATTCAACAAGGTATGCAATTTTGCTGCTCCCCTTTACGAGGGTTCAAGTGGTGAAACCAAATGTGTTTGTTAGGGTAAAGGTTGTAGTATTATTTTTAATAGTTTCAAATCAATTCAATAAATATTCCATGCAGAGACGCTCTACAAAGGTCTCTCTCTAGAATAATCCAAAATTCAACAAAGGTATGCCATTTTCTAAACTCTTTTTTGAGAGGTTCCCAAGTAGTGAAACCTGGAGGAATTCCATAAAACACATTGAAGAACATTGTGTATTAGTTTTAGGATATTTATACAATACATATACAAAGTTATTGTTACTTCAAATTAGGGTTGTTGACTAATATTTTTTTTTTTTTAAAATAAATTTTTAAATTTTAAGTTTGATGAAAACACTAGTCTCTTGTTTTAAAGATTCAAGAAGGCAAGGTTTGTAGGGAATGTGACCATATACATCAGTTCTATTACATAGCTACAAGTCATATTTGGATAATGAGAGAGGAATTGATGAGGGATTTTTAGTTCAGGAGATACATGTTGAGTACAGCAAGGTTGAGACAAGTAGTTGATGGATTGGAACATACATGGAGGTGTATAGTTGATGATGTTGGTACATATTAGTGATTCATAGTTGATGAGTAGTTATTTACATAGTTAGTACATACTTGGTACATGGTTGGATGCACTTGTTTATTTTACATGTTGATTACAGGTTGGTTTATGATTGATGCACTTGTTTATGCGTATAGGTTGATTATGGAGTTGAGAATGCAGGTTGATGCATACTTGATGCATGGTTACGATTGTTAGTGAGTTCTTGATATATATCTCACAGTGGCAGTTGTCCATTGGTTTCCATCATTCTACTTCTACTTGAGGTGTGGAGCCAGGGGCAAGAGACGGTGGTTGTATACCTTCCGGTTGTAGTCTTAGAACATAGGGGGTTGTAGTGTAATGGACCTCAAAAACTATAAAAATAAAATTTGTTTGTACAATTATCCTTTCATAGTTTTGAGATTCAAGCAATTAAGTCTTTTATTATATAAGCTTGGGTTTGAAAGTTTGTTAGAGACCTTACTATTGTTGATTGTGTTTACTATGCAACTTAAAGCTTCCTAGTCAATGATACAATAAGTGTATACTCCTCACTTCAATGTTTATTTAAAGTCTTATAATTTTACCATTATTCTTATCTGTTGATGCCTATAACACCAGCACAGAGTTAACCATACAAGCGACTTTGGGATCTTATGGCCAAATCCCTACATAGACATATTACCATATGTTTGTGATGCAAGCAACTTGTAAAAAAGGTCTGTTACTTACATACCTCTAATCGGGAGGAATATTCTCCAATGTTTCCCTCCTTGTGCTCCTGAGTTTGTGAAACAACAAACAATCGGGTTTGAAGATTTTTCAATATGGGACACACAAAAAACAAAAAGGGCCGTTGTTTTGCCAAAATCACGAAAGAGTGGGAAGGTATGGACCCAACACTTTGGGAGTTTCGGGGATCCAGTTGTGATCTGAAGCCAAACTCGTACATGCGACTCGAGTGCGAAAAGTGACCGGCACTTTGGGATTTTTGTAACATCCCGCTTTGGTGCACTCACAAAACTTATTCTTTGAGGACACTTGCTGCATAAAATTGATATGGACCCTATGATGAACCACTTAACCTTGATGATGATGTCATGATTGATGGCTTTGGGGATGTTTACTATTATTACTATATCACAGTGCTATTGACTGGAGTTTCATTGAATTAATGCGGGGAGTTTCGGACCTTGAGGATGCGAGGAGAGGCATCGGTGGACTCCCTTGGACTCGGATTAAGGTCGAGAGGTAGATATTTGAGTTTTTTCATTTACAGTGATATTGTGGTTTTGATGATATGTTATTGATTTCAAGATATGTGTTGACATGATCTGACACGATCGTTGATAGTCTTGGTGGCGATAGCTTAGGCCAGGACTATATATGGATAAAGGGGCCACACCGCGAGTTCAGAGATTGAGGGAGGAATTAGTAATGCGGTAGCCTAACCACATCCTATTAACACTCAGCGTAGCTCGAGCTGTAGGTTAAACGATTACCTAGTTCGAGAGGACCTGATATCCGTGAGGAGTAGGCTATGATATTAACTCGATTCGAGCTGTAGGTTAACGATTACTAGTTGAGGGATCCCGCGATAATGAAATTGAGGAGCAGGCCCTGCGACCGATCGCTCCGCGTGATTCTAAAGAGGCATAATAGAAGCGGGGCATTATTCCATAGAAACCCTTAGTCTCCCACAAGTTCCTTTGGTGAGTGTTGACTCGAGGGTTATAGATTCTACCAATCCGTCAAGTCGGTGGGTGGCACCCTTGGAGCATATGGTGCATCTTGAAGAACCGCCGTGAAGGAAATACAAATCAGCGGTAGCACCCTTGGAGCCGTGGTGCATCCTGAAGAATACGTCGGCACTTAATGTAAGGAAACAAAGCGAGGGGAAATTGGCACCCTTGGAGCAAGTAGTTAAAAATCTGAAGAGCACATGGCATGGATGATGATGATGAGACAACAGATGGCCCTAAGACCTTAACGCCCGATAAATTCTTAAAAGCGACTCCCCTAATTAAATTGTGCATGCAATTTCCGTCAAAACATAAAATTAAAACATCTAGGTCCCAAGTTGACAAGCCCTAAGGAAAGATTCTACAAAATAGGCCTAGAGTAAAGCTAAGACCCTCTGGGTATGGAATTAAAGGTCTTCTAAAAGTAAAGGGGAGTGAGATGGGGAGATTAATTAAGATGAGAGCCCGTAGATGATGGAAGGAATAAAGATTTATTAAAGATTGGGATATAAGAAACTGGGAATTTAAAATGTATTGAAAAGATAAAAACTGCATGTATATTTTGGGTTCAAAATAAAAATAACAAGAGAATTAAATAATAAAAAGAATAAAATTAAGGAGTAAATTAAGGAGAAATTTAAGGAGAAATTTAGGGAGTGAATTAAGGAATGATTTGGGAGAAATTTAAGGAGTGATTAAGGGTAAGAACAAAGGAGAATTTAAAATTGATTGAGGAGTAATTTAAGAAAATTTAAGAATTGATTAAAGGGAAGTAATTTAAAGGAATTAATTTAAGAGATAGAGTTTTTGGGGAATTGAGAGGTGAGTCTTTAATATGTAAAAGAAATTAATTTTGGAGAGCTAGAGGCATGTGTGACACTTGAATGGCCGGAGAAACGTTTAGAGGAGTTGTTAGTAAAATTAATTAGTGTGATTTATGAATTAGATTAGATCTCAAAATTCACTATAAAGGAGGAAAGAAGGAAGGAAGAAGAGGCGATTAAACGTAACGTTCTGTTCTTAGAGGTTAATGGCTTGACCGGATTGCTTGTGAGAGGTTAGGTTTATCTCAGGTGTGTGTAGGAGTAGTAGCTCAATTAGATGGTGAGACAATAGTTTATCTCTGGTGCTTGTGGCCTCTTTGCGGCTCGAGGGGCTAAGGGGGAAGAGCACCTAAGCGTTGGTTAGGGAAGATATAGAGTGAGAGGCTTTTCTGATCGACAGAATGGACCGGCATGGGTAGGAAGCGGCTGCTTGGGGCGTCTCGAGAAAGCGAAGTGTGGCTAAAATCACGATTTTAATTAATTAAAGTAGAAAGCGTTTATATTGACAAATTATTGTTGATAATATGGTGAGATTGTTTAGCATTATATTTTGCAATTTCGTTCAGCGATGATATTGTAGAGTTTGTTATATTATGATCATGTGTCCCTTAGTTATGATGTCATGGGTTTTGTTTTATTTGATAGATTAAGGTGATGTTTATTAATTTCTTATTTGTTAAAAACCAAAAAAAAAAATTCTATTGGACTTAGCTATTCATAAAATAACAAAGCGTTATATGGTATCAAAGCCGGATTCGACTGAGACTTGGGATTCACTGTGGATGTTTTAAATACTGAAGGCGTGTTAGGCGTTTTACATTTGATCTACGTCTTTACTGTCATTGGGGCGTTTTAATGTGTTTTAAAAAGGAGTTTAATGGTACATTTTCACCATTTTGTTGTTGAAGTGTTACTTACTTTGCCATCTTAGGCATTGACACAGGATTTGAATGTAAATTGACTGCGTTTCTCTCCTCGGTTTGAGGTTGTTTACCCATGCGTCTTAGGGACTCGATCCTCCTCGATTAGGAATCAATATACTTCATCTTGGCCGGTTTTAACTGCAGCGAAGCTATTATATTACGTTTTACGCGATCTTTGGGAGTTATTTTATCACAAATTATTTTATTGAAGCGTTCGCTACTTGCATTGGGCGATTTGTCACTATTTGGGAGTACACGTAGTCGCATGGTGATATGTTTATGAATTGCTTTAATTCGATTTTTTTTTGTATGAAACCTGAAAACCTTTACATCTCGTTTTATTTCGATGTGGACTGCGTGCTAATGGTCATTGCCAATCGATTTGCCTTCGGATCGCAAGTCCGACCCTCTTCGCCATTATTTTCCTTTACATTCCGGTGATTACTGAAGGTTTGCGTGTTGATTGTCATTACAAACCCCATGGCGGTCTGAACGCAAGTTCCGAGTCCCTCTACCTTCGTTTTTCTTCTTCCAGGCAAATTCATGGTGCCTTCTGGCGATTAAACAACCACAGCAGCGTGTTATTGGGCTTTTAAGTGAACTATGAATTGATGGCATCCTCTGAATGTTGGATTGTGATAAATGGTCCGTGTTTTACCATCTCTACTGATCTTGACACCACACACTTCAAGTAAAATCGACAAGATTTCTCCAATCTTTCTACGGGTCTTTTTTTTTGAAGAAGTACGCGAGTAGAAACCCATCTAATAAACCTAAACCCGTCCCATTTTGCCTAAATGCATATTCTTTGGTGAAAAAATGGAAAACTTAGTGAACAATGGGAAGCGAGGTTGAAGAAGTCACTACTTGTTTAGATGCCTTTTGCATTGGAAGTGATGGGGCTTGCTCGAAGAACTGCACATAATACTTGCCATATCCGGCCTACGATCTACCGTTGTAATCATACGTAGTGAGATTATATCGAGATTGGCTATCAATAAACAGGCCATAACTGAAGGTAGCAATAATTTAAAGAAATCGATGTACATAACCCACATTCTATTGCATGATCTGAGAACTAACTTAGCAGTTTAAATTAGGTACGCGATAATATCTATAAAAGCGCGTAGAGGCAAGAACTCACTACATAATAGATAAAGAACATGCACACTTCAAACTGCTATGTAAGAAATTAAAGCGCTGCATTCGAGCAATAAAATAGATTTGGAAATAAATAATAATAAAAAAAGAAACTGCTTTAGCCAATATATTAGTATGGCTTTTCATTCTTGTCATGATCATTTCGCATGGGATTTAAAATACTATTACTATATTGCCTTTCCTTTATAAAGAAGAAAATTTACTCGGATTAATAATATATAGATTCCTTTAATATGCGGTTGACCTGTTGTGGGTATGCGCAAACAGTGCTGGTAATTAACACAGTCTCATGCACATGCAACTCAACTCACGGTTGAAACAATATCACTATGGTCTGAGTTTTGGTTATGATCTGTTTTTAATTATTTTTGGCATAACAATGTAAATACTGTCTGAGCTCAATTTAATTGGAAGATTTTGTAGATTCAGTTTAAACAATATTTAAAGTAGGATGATAGTTATATCGGATATTCAGGCTTAAATCCCTGTCCTTTATGAATGAATTTTTCTTATTATTTTGGTACATCATGAAGATGCAACGTTCAATCCTTGCCCCTTTTGAAGGTATTTATACTATGGCTAAAGAGATTTGTTGGGATAGTCTCAAGGCGGAGGATGGGGTCATTAAATTAATAAGAATTAGTACATTATCATTCAATGAATTTTTTAAAAATTACATATATATCCTAGTCTAAGGACACGCAGCCTTGTCAATACATATGTAGGTACTCATCATTGCTAATTATGCGGTTCTATGGGAAAGGTTCTGCCTTTATTACAGCTATCTCCAACCACACTTCAGTTAGTACATATTGCACTACCATTGTCTAGTTATGCTATTGTTGGGAAGGCTATGCTTGTTCCCTTCATGAATGGTGATAGGGTTTCCATCTATTGGAAGTAAGTGGTCTTATTACCACTGCCTAGTTTGGTTGTTTTAATAGTAATAATGGCTAGGGAATATTGATAAAGGTTGCAATAAATTGTTACAGGATAGTAGTAAAAAGTATTATGGTGTTGATGGTATTAGTATTAAATAATCATGGCTTTATGAGGTAGCAATGTTAGGGTAACTATCAAAATAATGCAGTGAGATGAAATGTTATGTCAGTCAATATTAATTCCATGGGACGAAATGTAGTGGAAGGCACCAAATTGTTAGGTTAATGCTTGGGTCGAGCTAAGGCTAAGGTTATTAGGGTTCTTGGAATGGTAAAGGATGTAATGTCTGATGTTGAAACTTATGGACTTGCTTTTGGTAAGAAAGAATGATACGGCATAATTATGTCATTTAATATTTGTTTATATTTTAAATGAGTGTAATAGATTGTTGAATATGAAATGGTGTTGTTCTTACCCTATCAACAATTTGAAAGGTTAGAGTTGATTTGTATGACCATTATTCTTATTTAAACGTTATTATAATTATGAATGAAATGATAGGGTTATCTTATTGAAATGTTAGTGTAAACTATTGATACTGATAAGACATACCACAGTGAGCGTCTGGATTGCTGGAGCCATTAAACTTCTTTCGGGGAGTTAGTGAAAGAGGGGTGATGATTATTTGAACAATGTTAAACTTGGGTGTTAGTTGTCAGAGTCCTTCTTGTCGCGCGCATATACTGTAAAGGGGCTGTCTCCTTATTTATGTTGTGCTTGATAGTAATTGGTGGTTGTTGGAGTGCATTGTGCCGGGTGAAGTGCGATTCTTTGGTGGCTAAATGTTTGGTATTGTGCACTTTGCCTATGAGTGCATTATATTGTTGGCGTGTTAATAGGTAGGTATGCCTTAGTCTTCTTGGCAATGCACACCGGTGATTATCTTGATTGGTCGTCCGGCGACATGGAGTTAAGGTGTGTGTTAAATTATGCGGTAATCATAAGTTAGAGGGGCATGCAGTGACGAGCGAAGTGCTAGAGGGGGAGGCATGATGCCTCCAGCAGGATCTAATGGCACGAGATCTAAACCGGTGAGCAGGATGAAGTTTAGCTTTGCTTGAAATGGCTTCCGAAGACAAACTGTTGCACCTTGTGTTTTGGTTGCCTTACTGTTCGGGTTTTCTTTCTATTCTAAACGCCGGTTGATCCTCCGTCTGGAGCTCGGCAAGAGTTACATATGGTAAATTGCTTGAAGGTGAAGCCTATAGATGAAATCAAATCCATTACAAAACGGTCTTAATGAGGAAGCACAGAAATCAATTACCCATTGAACTATGCATGCACAAAATTTGGTGAAGATAGGAGGCACATAAATCTATTGTTCAGATTGTTACTTTCCATTTTAGTGATTAAATTATTATTTTATTATCATATTGACATTAGTTATGTAATTCTCACTGCCATATTATTATTACTACCTTATTAGAATCATATAGCGCAGTTGGAATGATTCTGATCTTACTGGCTTATTACATTATTGAGTAAATGTAATACAAGATAAAGGCTATAGTAGCGTTATTGCAACCCGATTATTGCAATGTTACTACATTCTATGAAGTAAAGGAGTATTGCTAAGTTATTGAATCCTCATATGAAATTAATATGGAATTAATTATGCGAGAATGTAGTGTTGCCTTAAGAATTGGAGTGTGGATGTTAGGGTTAATTAACTTATAGAAAATATCATGGATATTAGTGCCATGTTAATGTAATTTTATGGCCTTTAGTGTTATAGCGGTGTACTTAACAGTTAGTTATTGATACCATTAATTAGGGTGAGGTTAGTTTTCATTTTCTCTTGATGATCATGAGAAAAGGGAGGAAAATTTAATATAATGTGTTGATTTAAGTCAATGCTGATGTATGGTAATGAACGTGAAGATCATGGCACGACCTGAAGGTGATTTAAGTCAGCTTAGGTACAGTTGCTGTTATTTTATATTGGTTAATGAAATAGTTATGGTTATCTTCCCATAGAGCTAGAAATATATATATAATTGAATGATTATGTCATAATGTAATAACATGTTAGATTTTTGAGAAGAGATATATTGTTGATGTCATTATGGTTGTGGGGTTGTATGATGTCGAATTTGTTAAACTTATAAAATGCAAGACCTTAAAATTCTCTTCTGTGAAATCAATCTTTAGGATTTAATGTGGGAATCAAAATAAATTGCTTTCTCCATTCTTTTAGGGGTGGATGAGCAGCTAGTGAACTAATGGTATTTACAAATAGCGGTAATGGACCAGAAATTAATGTTGTTTGAGTCGTGGATAATGCCTCGTCCTCATGATAGTTGGTGTGATCGGAGTTCCTTGATTCGCCTTCATTAGTAGTCGCGTTTTTTTTTCTTTGCGCGCGCGCGTATCGTAGTACTGAAGTTATAACCCTTGGTATTGCAATATGCGTGTTAGTTATCCAAAGAGGTGACATAAAGTCAAGTGTGTTATTACTTCTGCGCCCCGCGCAGATTATGAAGCGGATTAACGAAATCTTTGTATGTCGGAAGGAAATTTGTAAATGAAGTATCATGTTCGATTCTCATCCGGATTTATTGTCGAAGTGCCAAGAAAATATTTTTGAATCAAAAAAAAAATTTACTGTATATACTAGAATGAATTTATCTACTGGTACAAAGTGATTTTATCGGACAAAACACTATGATGGTACCGATTTGAGGATATTCTTTTGATAGCGATGGTTTATGGAATTTATAGGTCGGATTTATGTACCACCAAAAGACGAGTTGAGGATCTTGATCCAAAACGAGGCTCACAAAGCAGTGTAATGGCTCACCCGGGAGTCACAAAAAATGAGGGAAAACCTTAAAACCTTATTATTATGGAAAGGAATTAAGGAAAACATAGTCAACTTTGTGGCTAGATAATGCCAGTGTCGTGAGTAAAAGTGAACCTGAACACTGGCGGGGTCGCTAACCACATGCCATTACGAAATCGAAATGGGAAGTCATTTTCGATGGATTTTATTGTTAGTTTCCCACTGATGTAGTAAGGAACATTCGACTTTTATGGCTGATGAACACTCGACGAAGAGTTCTCCTTTATTCTGTCGCGTCTGACGTGCTCGGTTACCGGACATAGCGAGTTTTCATCGGTGATATTGTGAAGCTGCTTGGTGTGCCTAAAAGATTATATCGATCGAGGATCGGTGTTCTTCGGAGCCCGATTTTGGGCGAGTTTCCAAGAGGCATTGGGAAACCAAATTAACTTTATTACTGCGTATCACCCGAGGTATTGAATGAGGGCAGAGCGTCTGAGAACCAAACCTTGGAAGACATATTAAGCATGTACGTGATGGACCAACAAAAGCTATTTGGGAGGAATTCTTGCCTCTAGTAGAGTTTGCTTACAACAGCAGTTATCAAAGCACCACAAGGATGGCACCTTTTGAGTTCCTTATGGGCGACCGTCTCGGATGCCCTTGAGTTAGGATAGGAAGCGAGGGATAGAGGTCTGAAAGGTGGGACGAGCCCGATCAAGAAATGGAAGAAGCGATGCAAACTGTAAGACAAAGGATAAAAGGCTGCCGGGATCGTGAGAAGAGTTATGTCACGATGCATACTTAGGAATCCGGCAATGAGATTCTACGAGGTGTGATAAGTCTCCTTACCCGGTTTAAACCGCGCCAAGAGTTCTATCCCAAGTTTGGAAAGGGCTAAACTCTCTCTAGGTTAGGTGGGACCTTCGAGATTGTGGAGAAAGAGGTGAAATTATTATATCGATAGCCTTGCCTAATTCACAGCCAGAGCATATGCATGATGTTTTTCGTATACGTTTGAGACATTATGTTAGTGATCCTACGCATTGATTGACATGAGTTCCTTGCATGTAACAGATGAGGGGGTACTTATGACTGAGCTGATCTGCATCTTGGATCACCGCATTCAACAACTACAACGTCAAACAATATATCAGGTCAAGGTCCAGTGGAATGATTATAGTCCACACTCGACTACACAGGAGGACGCATATGATATCGTCTTGATTTCTGTTTTGTTTGACATATAGACTTATGGTATTGTGGTACTTATGATATTGTAGTACATTTATTTCGGCATTATCTTTGAGAAACTTAGGGACGAGATTTAGATAAGAAGTGTATGTAACATCCGCTCTGCTTCTTAACAAAACTTATTCTTTGAGGACACTTGCTGAAGTGATATAGATTTTATGATGATAACCCTTAACTTGATGATGATGTCATGATTGATGAAAAGGATGTTTTACTATTGCTATATCGTTACTATTATTTCAAGTTTCATTAGGTAATGCGGAGTTTTGGACCTTGAGGATGCAGAGAATGCAGTGGGAACTCACTTAAGAATCAGTTAAAGTCCGAAATTAAGGCTATTTGAATTTGTTTTTTCATTTCTGATGATATTCATATGGTTTTGATGATATGCCTATTGATTTCATGATATTTTGTGACGCATGATCGACATGATGGTTGATGATGCGAGCTGACGATAACGCCCAACCAGACTCACATGCTAGGTAAAGGGCCACACACGAGTTCGAGAGATTGAGGGAGAGGTGTAGCCAGCCCTACCGACCCTATGCTTGCCCTCCGTCATTGGCTCGGCGCTGAGTTAGCGATTACCCTAGTTAGAAGGACCCGCGATCTCTGGAAGTGAGAGGCTAGCGGCCAGAGTGATAAGCTCCGCGATTGGCTATGGAAGTGCCATTACCCTAAGATTCGAGGGATCCACGATCTGATGAGGCCGAGGCTAAACGGTCGCTCGTGATTCTAGGGAAGTGCAATAAGGTGGGGAGCCTTATTCCTTAGAAACCCTTAATCTCCCTGGTCCTGGCGGAGTGTTGACTCGGGGGGTTATAGATTCTACCAATCCGTCAAGTCAGCAGTGGCACCTTGGAGCATGTGGTGCATCTGAAGGGCAATAGCGGAAAATGCAAATCAACGTTGGCACCTTGGAGCACGTGGTGCATCTGAAGGGAACGTCGGCGCAATGGAAGCCAGCTTGGTAGTGGCACCCTTGGAGCCGCGTAGTGCGTCTGAAAGACACATCGCATGGATGATAGTAGTGAGACAACTAGACCACAAGACCATGCTTTGATAAAAATTCTTAAAACGACTCCCTAATTAAATTGTCGCTCTTTTCAAATCAAAAACCTAAATTAAAACATCTCTAAAGTTAGAGTTGACAGAAGCCCTAAGAGAAATATTCTGCAAAAATGGAAGCCTGGAAGTGGCTAAAGGCCACTCTAGGTGTAAAATTCAGAAGTCTTCACTGAAAGTAAAGGGAATTAAAGAATGGGGAATTAAAATTAGGTAAGAGCCAATGACTTAAATGATGAAGAAGGAAATAAAATTTATTAAAGGAAATGTGGGGTATAAAGCTAGAATTTAAAAGTATATTGAAAGATTAAAAACCACATTTATCTTTTGGGTTCAAAATAAAATAACAAGAGGAATTAAATAATGGAATAAAGGGACTAAGGAATTAAGTAATTTAAGGGGAAATTTAAGGGGTGATTAAGGGTAATTTAAGGAGAAATTTAAGGAGTGATTAAGGTATAAATTAAGGAGAAATTTAAAGAGTTGGATTGAGGAGTAATTTAAGAAGAAATTTAAGGAGTAAATTAAAGGGTGATTAAGGAGATAATTTAAGGAGCGATTTTGGGGGACGAAGAGAATTGAGTCTTTTAATAATTAAAATTAATTTCTTTTTAATTTTGGAGAACTAGAGGCATTTGTGACACTTGGACGGCGGAGAGCGTTTAGAGGGTTGTTATTAAAAATTAATTAATTAATGATTTATGAATTAGGTGATCTCAAATTCACAAAGGAGGAAAGGAAGGAAGAAGAGACGGTTAGTAGCGTTCTGACTGTAGAGTTATTAACCAATAGTTGCTTGTGAGGAGTTGAGTTTTTCTCAGCTGTGTGTGAAGTAGCTCAGTCGTGGAGGCGAGTTGAGGCGCTAGTTTATCTCGGTGCTTGTGTGGCCTCTTTGCGGCTCGGGGGCTAAGGGGAAGAAAAGTACCCCTAAGTTGGTTGGGAGTCTGGAATTGAAACCGATTGTGGCCGGAGGCCAACCTTGTGAGGCGAGAAATGACCGCAGTATGAAGGGCGATCTCCGGCCCAGGCGATGGCTAAAGAGTCTGATTTTAATTGTAAGTAAAGTAGAAAGCGTTTTTGTATTCGGAAAATTTTTGTTATTGGGATAATATGATGGTGTTTAGCATTATATTTTGTAATTTCATTCAACAATGATATTGTAGAGTTTATTTATATTGTGATCATGTGTCCTTTAGGTTATGATGTCAGGTGTTTTTTTGCATTGATTAGGTGATGTTGACAATTTCTTATTTATTTAAAACCAAAAAAAAAAATTCCTATTGGACTTCGCTATTCCTTAGGCATAGCGAAGAAGTTACATATAATTATGGTAGGATTCGGCTTCGAGACTTAGGATTCACTGTGGATGTTTTAAATACTGAAGGCGTGTTGGGTGTTTTACACTTGATCTGCGTATTTACTGTCATTGGGGCGTTTTAGTGCAGTGTTTTAAAAGGTTTAATGGGCTGCGTTTTCCTTTGTTGTTGAAGTGATGTTGCCTTTGCCATCTTAGTGATTGACACAGGATTTGAATGTAAATTGACACCGTTTCTCCTCCGATTTAGGCTTGTTTACCCATCGTCTTGGGCGCTCAAATCCTCCTCGATTCGGCAATCAATATGCCGTCTTGCAAGCGTTTTTAACTTTGCAAAGCTGTTATATTCGTTTTTACTAGCGATGAGAGTTATTTTATCTGGAAATTATTTTATTAGGCGTTGCGCTACCCATTGGGCCAGTTGTCACTATTTGGGAATTACATTAGTGTTGATGTGTTTATGGTAGCACAATTCAAATTGTTTGTATGAAACCTGAAAACCTTTACATCTCATTTTATTTCGATGTGGACTGCGTGCTAATAGTCATTGCCAATCGATTTGCCTTCGGGTCGCAAGTCCGACCCTCTTCGCCTTTCTTTTCCTTTACATTCCGGTGATTACTGAAGGTTTGCGTGTTGATTGTCATTACAAACCCCATGGCGGTCTGAGCGCAAGTTCTGAGTCCATCTACCTTCGTTTCTCTTCTTCCAGGAAAATTCGTGGTGCCTTGGCGGTTAACCCAACCACAACAGCGCGTGTTATTGGGATTTTAAGTGAACTACGAATTGATGGCGTCCTCTGAATGTTGGATTGTGATAAATGGTTCGTGTTTTACCATCTCTGCTGATCTTGACACCACACACTTCAAGTAAAATCGACAAGATTTCTCCAATCTTTCTACGGGTCTTTTTTTGAAAAGCATGCGGTAAAGAAACCCATCTAATGACCCTAAACCCATAGTCGTTGCTCTGCAAGTGCCTGTTCTTTTGACTGAAAAAATGGAGAAACTTCGAGAGTGAACAATGGGAGACGAGGTTGAAGAGAAAGAGGTCACTACTTGTTTGAGTTTGCTTTTGCATTGGGCGATGAGGCTTATCGAAGGAGCTTGCCTGCCAATACTTGCCATGTCCAGCACACAGTCTACACGTTGTAAATGCTGCCTTCTGTGGTGAGATTATATCAATGATTGGCTATCAATACAGGCCATAACTAAAGGTAGCAATAATTTAAAGAAATCGATGTACAAAACCCACATTCTATTGCATGATCTGCAGAACTAACTTAACGGATTTAAATTCGTGCACAGTAACATCTATAAAAACGCATGCAGAGGCAAGAACTCGCCCTGTAATAGATAAGAACACGCACACTTAAAACTCGCACTTTATGTAAGTAAAGCATACATTCGAGGGCAATAGCTGCATGGCATTACGATAAATAATAATAAAAAAAAAGAAGCCAACTGTAAGATATTAATGTATCTTTTCATTCTTGTCATGGTCATTTCTTTATCTTTGGTTGGCCGTGTTGTGGGTATGCACAAACAGTACTGTTAATAACACCGTATCATGCACATGCAACTCAACTCACGGTTGAAACAATATCACTATGGTCTGAGTTTTGGTTATGATCTATTTTTAAATATTTTTGGCATAACAATGTAAATACTGTCTGAGCTCAATTTAATTGGAATATTCCGTAGATTCAGTTTAAACAATATTTAAAGTAGGATGATAGTTATATCGGATATTCAGGCTTAAATCCCTGTCCTTTATGAATGATTTTTTCTTATTATTTTGGTACATCATGAAGATACAACGTTCAATCCTTTCCCTTTTGAAAGATATTTAAACTTTGGCTATATAGATATGTTGGGGTAGTCTCAAGGCGGAGGATGGGGTCATTAAATTAATAAGAATTAGTACTTTCAATTCAATAATTTTTAAAAATTACATATATACACGGTCTAAGGACAGCCGACCTTGTCAATACATATGTAGGTACTCATCATTGCTAATTATACGGTTCTATGGGAAAAGTCTGCCTTATTACAACTATCTCCAACCACACTTCAGTTAGTACATATTGCACTACCATTGTATAGTTAAGCTATTGTTGGGAAGGCTATGCTTGTTCCCTTCATGAATGGTGATAGGGTTTCCATCTATTGGAAGTAAGTGGTCTTATTACAGCTGCCTAAGATTTTGGTTGTTTTAATAGTAATAATGGCTAGGGAATATTGATAAAGGTTGCAATAAATTGTTACAGGATAGTAGTAAAAAGTATTATGGTGTTGATGGCATTAGTATTAAATAATCATGGCTTTATGAGGTAGCAATGTTAGGGTAACTATCAAAATAATGCGATGAGATGAAATGTTGTAATGGAGTGAATATTAATTCCATGGTACGTAATGAAGTGAAAGGCACTGGATTGTTATGTTAATGATTTTGGCCAATCTAAGGCTAAGGTTATTAGGGTTCTTGGAATGGTAAAGGATGTAATGTCTGATGTTCAAACTTATGGACTTGCTTTTGGTAAGAAGGAATGATACGGCATAATTATGTCATTTAATATTTGTTTATATTTTAGTAATTGTAATAGATTGTTGAATATGAAATGGTGTTGTTCTTACCCTATCAACAATTTGAAAGGTTAGAGTTGATTTGTATGACCATTATTCTTATTTCAATGTCATTATAATTATGAATGAAATGGTAGGGTTATCTTTTGGACATGTTAGTGTAAACTATTGATCCTGATAAGACATACACGGTGAACGTCCTGGATTGCGTGCATTAAACTACTCGGAGTTAGTGAAAGAGGGCTGATGATTATTTGAACAATGTTAAGCTTGGGTGTTAAAATTATTACGAGTCCTTGTCATGACTACATGGGGGCATGTCGTACTTCTTATTATATTTATTGCTTGATATTGATTTGGTTCTTTGGAGTGTCTGTTGTGTAGTTAATGCGATTCTTTAGTGCAGCTAAATGTTTTACGTTATGCGCTTTGCCTATATGGTCATTATATTGTTGGATTTGTTGCACAAATCGTGTGCCTTAGTCTTCTTGTGATGCACACGGTGGTCACGTCTTGATTGGTGGAGTGGGAAGTGACATGGAGTTAAGAGTGTAGTATTCCCAGGTATGGTAATCATGGTTAGAAGAGAGGATACGGGCAGACGAGCCCAGGGGAGTGCTTCAAAGGGAGGAGGCATGGCCTCCGCTTGAGATCATTAAGCACGAGAGATCTAAACCCAGAGAGTCGAACGGGATGATTTTAGCTTTGTAGAAATGGCTTAGAAGCCAAGCTGTTTGCACCTTAGTTTTGGTTGCCTTGCTTATTCCGGTTTTCTTTTTTCTATTCCTAGCAGCGGGTTAATCCTCCATGCGGGCTAGAAACAGCGTTACATATGGTAAAATTGCTTGAAGGTAAAACCTATAGATAAATCAAATCCATTACAAGCAGTCTTAATGAGAGCACTGAAATCAATGACCCATTGAACTATGCATGCACAAAATCTGGTGAAGATAGGAGGCACATAAATCTACTGTTTAGATTGTTACTTTCCATTTTAGTGATTAAATTATTATTTTATTATCATATCGGCATATGTTAAGTAAATCACACTACCTTATTTTATTACTGTTATTTTAGAATCAATATAACTGCCATATTTGGAATGATTGCGTTCTTACAACATTACATTGTGTTAGGGTAAATGTAATACAAGATAATGCTATGGTAACGTTATTGCAACCCGTTATTGCAATGTTACTACATTACACTGAAGTAAGGTTTTGCTAAGTTATTGAATCGTCATATGAGGGAGTGTATGAATTAATTATGCGAGAGTAGTGTTGCCTTAAGAGTTGGAGTGTGAATGTTAGGGTTAATTAAAATGTCATGGATATTAGTTCCATGTTAATGTAATTTTATGGCATTTAGTGTTATAGTGGTGTACTTAACATTTAGGTATTGATACCATTAATTAGTGTAAGGTTAGTTTTCATTTTCTCTTGATGATCATGAGAAAAAGGGAGGAAAAGTTAATATAATGTGTTGATTTAAGTCAATGCTAATGTATGGTAATGAGCGTGAAGATAATGGCACGGCCAAAAGGTGAATTAAATCAGCTTAGGTACAGTTGTTGTTGTTGTTTTATATTGGTTAATGGAATAGTTATGGTTATCTTCCCATAGAGCTAGAAATATATATATGTCCAGATGATTGTGTGGTAATGTAATAACATGTTAGATTTTGAGAAGAGAGAGATTGTTGATGTCATTATGGTTATGGGGTTGTATGACAACCAGTTATTGCAATGTTACTACATTACACTGAAGTAAGGTATTGCTAAGTTAATGAATCGTCATATGAGGGAGTGTATGAATTAATTATGCGAGAGTAGTGTTGCCTTAAGAATTGGAGTGTGAGTGTTAGGGTTAATTAAAATGTCATGGATATTAGTGCCCTGTTAATGTAATTTTATGGCCTTTAGTGTTATAGTGGTGTACTTAACATTTAGGTATTGATACCATTAATTAGGGTAAGGTTAGTTTTCATTTTCTCTTGATGATCATGAGAAAAAGGGAGGAAAATTTAATATAATGTGTTGATTTAAGTCAATTCTAATGTATGGTAATGAACGTGAAGATAATGGCACGGCCAGAAGGTGAATTAAATCAGCTTGGGTACAGTTGCTGTTGTTTTATATTGGTTAATGAAATAGTTATGGTTATCTTCCCATGGAGCTAGATATATATATATAATCGAATGATTGTGTCGTAATGTAATAACATGTTATATTTTTGAGAAGAGAGATATTGTTGATGTCATTATGGTTATGGGGTTGTATGATGTCGAATTTGTTAAACATATAAAAATGCAAGACCTTAAACTATGTACAATCAATCTTTAGGATTTAGTATTGGGGAATCAAAAATAAATTGTTTTCCAATCTTTTAGGGGTGGATGGGCAGCTAGTGAACTAATGGTATTTACAAGGAGTATTGGATCAAAATATACTACTAGTTGAGTCATGGATAATGCCTCATCCTCATGATGGTTGGTGGCGATCGGAGTTCCTTGGGTTACGCCTTCCGTAGTGGTCGTGGTTTTCTTTAAGTATTATGGTACTAGGTTATAACCCTTGGTATCGCCTGCGTCGTGTTGGTTGTCAAGGGGTGACATAGAGTCAAAAGTGTTGCTACTTCTACATGCCCGCACGGGTGTAGACGGATTGGCAGATGCTGTGTAAATGGAAGGAATTTCGTAAATCTCATGTTCGATTCTCACCCGGATTTATTGTTGAAGTGCCTGAAAAATAAATTTGAATCCAAAAAAAAAAAGATTTACTTTCTTGCTATATAGAGATGATTTGTCTATGTCTGAGGAAGTCGAGGAGTTTTATAGGAACAACATGATGGTACCACGATTTGAGGATATTCTTTTGATAGCGTCGGTTTTATGGAATTTAGAGTCCGGTTGTAATACCTTAAATGGCCCGAGTTGAGGATGTTGACCTGGCGAGGCTCATAGAAGCTGATTTAATAACGAAACTCTGAAGTCTGAAGATGAGGAAGACCTTAAGCCCTTGTTCTTACGGAAGGAATGGCTGACATAAGTCAAATTTGTGGCTGATGTCACCAGTGTCGGCCGGTAAAGGCTAAACTTAGACACGGCGGGATTACTTCAATGCCATTCAGAATCGAAATGGGAAGTCATTCGATGGATTTTATTGTTAGTTGCCCTTGTGGCAGGAGATCTTTGACTTCGATTTTTGTGGTGATAGACACTCGAACAAAGAGTGCCTCACTTTATTCCTATGCGTATGGCCCGTACCGGTCACTTGACATAGCGAGAGTTTTTCATCGGTGAGATTGTGAAACTGCATCGTGTGCCTAATAGGATTATATATCGATCGAGGATCGGTGTTTCTTGGATAATTTTGGAGAGGTTTCCAAGAGGCCTTGGGAACTAACTTAATAATTTTAATCTGCGTATCACCGGTGACGGACAGTGAAACGTGGTGCAAAGCCTTGGAAGACATATTCATATGCGTGATGGACCCGGCAAAAACATTAGAGGAGAATTTTTGCCTCCTGGTAGAGTTAAGCTTATAACTGCTTGAGTTACGAGAGCACCATTAAGATAGCGCCCTTCGAGTTTATTTATGGTAACCGAACCCCCTTGAGTTGGGATAGACTTGAGGGAGAGGGTCCTGGTGGGACTAGAAGAAATCCAAGAAATGGAAGAGAAAGTGCAAACCATAAGAAAAAGGATTAAAGAAGCACACTATTAGTATAAGATTTATGTTGATGTGCATTGTGTTGACCGTATTTATGAAGTTTGTGATTGATTCTTCTTGTGGGTGAAACTTTATAATATTTCTATCAAGTTTGGGAAGGGAAATAAAATTTCTTCTAGGTTCATGGGACCTTCGAGATTGTGGAGAGAAAAGCGCCCGTGGCCTATCGACTAGACCTGCACGATTCACTTTGGTATGCATGATATTTTTTCATGTATCACATTTGAGACACATTATGTTATGTTAGTGATGCTACACACTTGATTGACATGAGTTCCTAGCATGTATCGGACGAGGGAGCACCAACGGCTGAGCTAGTCCGCATTTCAGATCAGTCGTTGACGATTCTGATGTCGAGCGGTAGTTCAGGTCAAGGTCCAATGGGACGGTTATAGTCCACACTTTCGGTGACACAGGAGGGCGCATATGATATCGCGTCAACGACACCATTTTTTGTTAGATGAATGGACTTATGATACTTGGTACTTATGATATTGTGGTACATTTATTTTAGAATTTATACTGAGAAACTTGGAATGAAGTTTTGAATAGAAGGGTAGCTTATGTAACATCCATTTCTGGTATGTGATAAAACTCATTCTTTGAGGACACTTGCTCGCGTGTGATCCGGATTTTATGATGATGAACCACTTAACCTTGATGATGATGCGTCATGATTGATGACGGGGTGTTTTACTGGCCATTGTATACAAGTGCTATTGACTCCGGTTTCATTGGGTAATGGGGTTTAGGACCTTGAGGATGCATAGGCATGGGTGGAACTCCCTTGGACTCGGAATTGAGTCAGGGAGTGTGCCATTAGAGTTGTTTCATTTATGGTGTTATTGTTTTGTTTTGATGATATCTTATTGATTTTATGATATGCCGTTGACATGATGCGAAATGATAGTTGATGATGCGGTGGCGATAGCTAGGCCGGACTCACATATGGAGTAAAGGGCCACACACAATTTCCAGAGAAGTTGAGGGATAGGTGTGGCGGCCCCTACCAGCCTATTAGCACTCGGCCGAAGTAACCGGTATGGGTGCGATTACCTAGTTCGAGGAAGGACCTGATGCAAGTGAGAAGTGACTGCGGCGATCACTCTGATTGAAGCGCCGGTTACTTACGATTACACCCTAGTTCGAGGACCACGTCGCGAGTATTGACTGCGTCGCTCCCGCGATTCCGAGCTGTAGGTTAGCGATTACCTAGTTGAGGAATCACGATCACCGTGAGGAAAGCTGCGACGATTGCTCACGTGATTCTAAGAAGTGATGCAATAAAGTGAGGGCCTTATTCCTTAGAAACCCTTAGTCTCCACAAGTTCTGGCCAGATTTATCGAGGGTTATAGATTCTACCAATCCGTCAAATTCGGTGAGTGGCACGCGTGGAGCATGTGGTGCATCTGGAAGGAACACGTCGTGGAAAGAAATGCAAATCGGTAGCGCCTTGGAGCATGTGGTGCATCTGAAGAACGTCGCCGCGGGAAACAAGCGAGGCAGTGGCACCCATGGAGCGTGAATTGTGTCACGAAGAGCGTCGCATGGATGATGATGATGAGACAACTTAGATGACCTTAAGACCTTAACGTCTGATAAAATTCTTAAAGCGACTCCCCAATTAAATTGTCAGCCTGTTCAAATCAAAACCTAAATTAAAACATCTCTAGAATAAATTTTGACCAAGCACTAAGAAAAGATTCTGCAAAAATAAGCCTAGGTAAGCTAAAACCCTCCTAGGTGTAAATTAAAGTCTTCCTAAAGAAGTAAAGGGGTAAAGAAATGGGAATTAGAATTAAGTGAAACCCATGAAACTTTAAATGATAAAGAATAAATAAAATTTAAAGTGGGGAAGTATTAAAGGATAGAAATTTTTCAATATATTGAAAGATTAAAAACCACATTTATCTTGGGTTCAAAAATAAAAATAACAGAGAGTTCAATAAAAGAATAAAAGAGACTAAAATTTGAGGAGCAAATTAAGGAGTAAATAAGGAGAAAATAAAGGAGAAAATAAAGGAGAAATTTAAGGAGAGATTTAAGGAGTGATTAAGGAGTAATTTAGGGAGAAATTTAAGGACTTGATTAGGAGCAATTTAAGGAGTAATTTAGGGCGATTTGGGGAGTGAAGGTGAGTCTTTAATAATTAAAAGAAATTAATTTTGGAGAACCAAGGCATGTGTGACACTTGGAATGGCCGGAGACTATTAGAGAGTTAGTCTTTAAAAATTAATTAATTAATATTGATTTATTAATTAGGTCGATTCTCTCAAAATTCTATAAAAGGAGGAAAGGAAGGAAGAAAAGGAGAACGGTTAGCGTGTGCAGCTACGAATTGTAATGGCCGGGTTGCTTGTGAGGAGTTGGGTATATCTGTTGTGTTGGAGTGGTAGCTCGGCCTTGCAAGGCGAGCTGGGAGTTATTTGATTCTCTGGATAGTGTGCGTGGGACATTTTCGGCTCGAGGGGCTAAGGGGGGGAAGCAGAGTACCTCTGGAGTTTGGCTGGGAGGTACTGGCGAGCCTTCTACAGTCGATGAGCGGAACGTGGAATGGAGCGCGGGATGCGGCACAGAGTGCGGGATGTCGTCCGAGGAAAGAGAAAGGAAACAGTATGATTTTAACTGGTGAAGTATGATGCATTTTACTTTGGAGAATTTAATGTTATTGATGTTGAAATGGTAGAATTGTTAACGCGTTTTATATTCGGCAAATTATTGTTATTGGTGATAATATGATGAGATTACTTGGTTGGCATTATAGTTTGAAATTTAGTTCCGCAATGATATTGTAGAGATTGTTTATATTATGATCATGTGACACTTTAGTTATGATGTCATGTGTTTTCATTGATATGAATTAGGTGATGACATTTAATTTCTAATTGTTAAAGAAAAAAAAAATCCTATTGTACTTGGCTATTCATAGACATAACGAAGAGGACGTTACACATAATCACACGCTTGAAACAACAGGTATATCAACATCATAGTGAAAAGAATTTTGAAGTAGGTTAGTTGTTTTAATTCTAACCATACAATCAGATGTCCCTCAATCAAGCCAGAAAGGATAATAAATGATCACCAAAATTACTATGGCCCTTATAAGGTGTTGAAAAGATTGGTACTATGACATACAAAATGGGTGCCATCTTCAGAGTACACCCCAATTTTTCCATGTTTCATGTCTTAAGAAGAAGGTTATGAAGCGACCAAGATCTACAGTTCAAACCCTATATTACTTGAAATTGGAGGAAGAGGAAAAATCTATATTGGAGCCCTAAACCATCGCGACACAAGGATCGGTGAGGAATAGATCCATTTGAGTATCTCATTAAATGGAGAAGTACCGGTGAGAAGGTCCCTTGGAAAATGAGTCTTTTATCTGAGAAACATCCATAGTTACTCAACCATTATGGAACAACTTACTTGTCTCAAGGGGAGGGTAATTTTAAGCCCTATGTTGTCATTACCTTAGTGTGAAATATATTACATTAGTAATGTTATTTATTTATGTACGTGTTATTCCATTAGTTTGTAATTATACCTCTAATCTCCTATATATACCAATGAGACATTTTCATTTGGAATCATCTTACGAACAATATATATTTATGTGGGCACAGGAGAGTTTGCCCCCTCGAAGAAATTATTATCATAATTTCTCTCTTTTCAAGGCATTTTGTACTTATTATGAGGTTTTTCTATGTTATGACATTTGGTTCTTAGCTTTCGCGTAGATCCGGCTCTTGGATGACTACTCAGGAGTGAACTGATGATCTAGGGACAAAGGAAAAATAAACCACAATCAACACAAACTAATTTATAGCATTCGTGGATACATGCTTAAAGATTATAAAGTAAAATTAATTAAAGAAAATGATTGTGATTAACTAAATAATACTCTAACTACAAACCACATTTAATGACATGAGAAATAAATTTAAAGATCAATAAAATAATATAAAGTAATTGCGTATCACGATTGAAGTGATAGTCGAAGATAGAATATTAATGGAAGGAGTATGGAGAGGGACGAGGGTTTTTGAGAGAGTAAATGCATGAGGAGGTCGGGAGGAATAAGTGTGGAAAGAGGGGGATGAGAGCACCATTAGACGGGAGGGGACGGAATTATGGATCTTTGTAGCGGTTATGTTTGTAGAGTGGCGAGAGATTAGCAGTATTAGGCATCCAAACACAATGTTGATATTTTGTGGGCTGTTGGCTTGCTTTGTGAGCAAAAGAGAGCAGTCATTATGACTTTTGATGTTAGTGCTGCGTTGCTAAGAGAGTTTTAGACTCAAGGGCGGATATCGCGTGAATATCCGCAGGCTAGGTCGTTTTCTAATGAATTGGCGAGGTGAGCCATTGGAATTTGGCGGATTATTTTGTGTTTATGGCTCAGTGCTGGACGGACCGAGTAGCGGAAGCGTGAATATAGGCAGCAAAGGCGTGAGAACTTGGCCCAGAATAGCATCGAGATCAATTACTTGGTTAAGTTTGAATTTATTTCTTTGTGTTATCGGCTGATTATTTATTGAAATTCTATTTGTTGGATTTTTGTTATAAAACTCAATATTATGTTGAGAAGTTGTTCCTTCAGTTTACTAATCAATGTATGGATTATTTCTGCATGCTTCCATGATTGATGTGGCGGTAAATCTAAAGTTGTTAAGGTATGTCACATTATCCCAAATTCGACATTAGGCTAAGAAATTCACGCCCGGTTTACTGCCAAATAAACGTTTATTAAATTGCTTATAAAATAGAAGAGGCACACAAAATATATGTCGAACCATTACGATGTCCGCGTAGGAAGCCAGTTTGGCGTTAGATCCCGGCGGATACTGCGGCGGTCGTTAGATCTCCGGGGAAGATGCGAGGGTTTAACCCGCCGACACCGACAAGTCCAGGCATCATCGGCATATCGGACCTCGAGCTTGCTTAGAGGCATGAGTCCCATACCCTTTGAAATCATTGAATGGCGATTTCGATTCTATCGGGACAATTGATCGTCCGTAGGACCGCGTGGCAAAGGACCTTGAGACTTGAGTTTTCAATACAGTGAACCCTTTGGCGGTATGCGATGAAATTAGCGATCCGAAATCGATGTGGCAGTAAGCGGCTGGAAACCCCGGCGTTAATGGAGATACGCGACGTGGTGCCATAAGCGTCAGGCGGGCTTTCATCGTGAGGAGTTTATGGGAGGAAGTGAACCCGACGCCGTCGCGATTTTGAACCGAGGAAATTACCGGCAATTAAGAGCGTTGACCCTTGACCATCGGTGTTCGGGACTTGGAAGATCCCCGTGCACGAATGCAGCCCGGGGCGCTCGCCGAACTCCGGCCAAACTGATTTTCTGATTTCCACAAGTATGTGGGGTCCAAGACATTAAACACCGCGAGTAGCGAAATCCCTAAGGAAGGATTCGTGAAGCGATAGTTGATGTTATTGTCTCAGTTAAGAATTAATTTTCTTATGATTAAAATGATGTTTTAAATTTTAGGATGTACATATGGTATCGGAAGCGTCTTAGTTGAAATGCGGAACTGGGAATGAAAACTACGTTATTAACTCCATCCATGCTTAAACCATAAATAAAATACGTTTAGTTTGATCTGATATGACTGATTCATTAACGGAAAATACACTCAGGTTAGTACCCCTACATGACCCAAGCCAATAAGCTCATATATCACACGGGCACATCAACTTTGGAATAATACTTGTTAGCGCGGATTATGAGCGGATAATATAGTCTGGTTTGAAGATATTCAAAGGCAGCCCTTTAAAGATAAGCGGTATTGAACAGGATAGATGAAGGATCAGCCGCCAAGAGCTAATTTGTGAAGCTTTTAAGCCGCGAAAAGAAGTGATAACTTAAATTACCTGAGCATTGTGTGTCCCGATGAGGTTCTGGCGATCAGTAACATCTAAAAAAAATCACGATGAAATGTCGAGGGAAACTTCTGTTTAAGGCTTGAAGTTGGAAAATTTGATAACTGCACAAACCTTACTAAATAAAATTCAAATGAAATTTGTGGGACCTTGAACAAGCCTACTGAACCCCGCCTAAAATGGGGAGCTGTAGATCGCTTGGGCAAAAAAAAAAAAGAAGAAGGAATTGCTTGAGGACTTATATTCTTGCCGGGAACAAATAAGGCTAGTTCCACTGTATATTAGCCTCGATGAGTTGTAGCAATAATGTAAAATTTCAAAGAACCATAGACCAAGATAAAGTTTCAAACTGTGCCAAAAGGAAATTTTGCATTGCAGTAATCATTTCATATAAATTAATCATTATCTCAAAGAAGAGCTGTCTATTACACGGGAGGGCGGATCTGCGCCGTCAGATCTTGGACAAAACCTCGTTAGCCATTAGATTTAAATAAGTTCTTGTGAGTTTAAGCCTAGCGTGCATGGGAGGAGTCATCGGGGAGGTGGAGTTCTCGAGGTCCTTGAAGCTGGGACCTTGAGATCCCAAAAGCCGAGAGTCAAAACTGGGCCAGATCCATCTGCGAGGACAGTGTGAGATCGAGGCGTCGTCAGTTTACTCATCGAATTCAGAGGCGTCTAAGACTGTGTAGGTTGAAATCGCCGATCGCGATTTCCCGATCCCGGATCCCTGAGCCGTCGGTTTGAAGAAACCGCGTGGCGGAGATCCAGAAGAAGTCGAGGATCCCTGACATATCGGGGTTTCGTGGACGAAACCCAGCATTCGAAACAGTTGAATCGATGAGTGGGGGCGGTATCATTCACAGTGGAGGAGGACAAAGCGTGAGAGTGGAGCCCGGTCGTCGGCCAATCGGGATCTCCGGGATTTTTGGTGGGAATACTGTATGATGGAATCGCGATAGCGATTTCTCGATGTAAGATCAAAAGGATAGCGGGAACCTGATGAGCAGTGTATCGGATATTGGGATATCCTTGATTTCGTGGACAAAGGTGTCCATGCACAATGAAATCGCGAACCCCGAAATCCGATATAATTAACCTAACCCTTAAAACTTCGAAAAAGGATTAATTAACAGATGTTTAATTAAAACAATCGCATCGTGAAATCTGAGATCGGGGTTTCGGGATTCAGTTACATCGATTCTTTGATTAAAGGAAGCCGAATCGATTTCATCAATGGATTAACTCGTAAAGTTAAAGTTATAACCCGCTTTAAATGAAGATTTACGGGAAGGTGGAAAATTTGTATTCTATTAGTTTGACAAAGGGTAAACACTAGAAGGCATTACGAAACGTTGAATTTATGGAAATTCTGGCATGAGAAGAACCGAAACCGGAGTAGAGGGGCAAAGGAACTGTGATCACATGAGTGTAAGTCACATGGTCCTTAAATAGTAGAAAGGGATAACAACATAAGGAATAGGTGCATCGGGATATCGAGTGTGGTTGGCAGAGTTCATACAATAAGATATTCGCGACGAAACCCGATAAGGGACAAGGTTGTGGCCTTATGGTACAATGGTCATATGAACCAAAAATTTAGCTTGAAGAATTTGTGCCTAAGTAACATATCAGTCAGTGTCCGGAGATGCACGTGAGGAATGAGAGGTTTATTGACCACGAGTCGCGAAATCGAGATCCGATAGGAATTAGGACTCTGTGATCCCACGTTGGAGCCGAGTCACATGAAACCAAAAAGCATAACAAGGAGGGCTAAAGCTAGAAGATAGTGCTTCGGCGTACCGGGGATCGAGAATCCGTGAAAGCGAGGAGACTCGACATCGAGCATAGGAAACCCGAGCAGAAATTTAAATAGAATTTTACGGTTAGAACCAAAGATGTATGATACATAGAACAAGGTATATCGTCTAACTACATACATATGCAGGGCAGATGAAAGTATAATTTTAAATGAATTAAATTAAATGGCAGAACACCAAAATTTATGCGATCACGGGGAGTTATGGGTAAATCATTTTGTTCAACAGAGAAATTACCATTCTTTACCCTAGCGTAAGGAAGGTTATGCAAAATCATGACTTAATTAGCTCAACATTCTCCATGAAGTACTGAAATATGCACCATAGGCAGAATGAATCATACCTCTTACTGTATCTAAGGACGAGCTCCGCGAAATGTACAGACAAGGAATAGGCTCCCAATAATTCAAAGGGACTAGACTCTAGGTCCTGCATCTTATCAGGGTCCATATCAGAATACTCTGTTTCCGCAAGACGAACTGGTAAAGTGCAAAGAACTACGTTGTGAAGGTGAAACATGGCGGGAGAATTATGAAAAACTCGGCGGGCCGAGGAGGCAAGTGCAATGGTGGACAAAGGCTGATCTGAGAAAGTCAGTGGTGAGGAAGCAAGGACAGAGGAAGAATGTGTAGAGAGTTGAAGGGTTGACATGTGTAGAAATTGAGGATTAGATACAAGGGAGCTTATGAAAACCAGATGAGCACGTGGAACCCATGCATCTTGAACCAGGTGTCACGTCCAAAACTATTATATATATACAATATGAGTGTTAAAATAATTTAAAATACAAAATTAATTAATTGAGTATAAATAATTTATATATAAATAAGATTAAGCAGAAAAAGTCGGATATTTGAGTTCTCGGCCGGAAAATATTTCAATGTTCTTTGGTTGCCGTGAATTTTAAGACCTTAAGCTGAAAAGAAGAAAGATTTGAAGGCCAAAGCTATAAATATTGCAACGTTCTTAATGAAATCCTAAGGTTGAAGGAATAAAAGACTTAAAAACCGGCGTTGTAAATATTAGAGTAATCTTTTGTGTATATGTATTTATGGTGAATGACATCTTGGAAGGGAGAGAGAGAGAAAATCAAGAACTCACAGGGGAGAGTCTGTAAACTATTAGGAAGTTGGACTTCAAGTCAAACTATATGTTTAGTTGTTAAATGGCAGATATAAATATCAACTATAGCAATTTCACTTAACTCGGACAATTTCAAGTTAAATTGTAACATTAACTGTAAAACTGCATAGTTCAGGGTGCGCTTCTTGGAATTGTAACCTCTAGGTAACATTGTTGCAATTTAGATTAAATATCATTATTTGAGACCAAATTGAGCCAATACAGACCAAATTACAGAATTTCAGGTTAAATAGTTGCAATTCGGTTTCATCCCAGAAGAAATATAGGTTAAATTGCAATAATGGTTACATTTGGGGGTAAAATTGTACAAATAGCTGGAGTCCAAGATGATCTTGTTAATATTGATGATTGAAGATAAATTGTATAGTTATGGGTTAAATAGCATAAATCCAGGATGACAACGAATTTAGGGAAACTGTAGGTTTTCAAGGAAAATTATTAATCGGACTTCAATTCTGTCCATTTGGGGTTGGATTCTAGTTTTTAGTGCGGAAATATGTGGCTTTGCGGCTAATGATTAGCTACTTAGGAGAAAAGTACTTAGGAAAAACTGAGGAACATAAGAGGTCCCGTATTTGTACGTATATTGGATATTTCTGTTGTATCCTTATTATAATTTCTGCTTTCTTTTGCCAAACAATTAATACGTCGTGAGAAGCCTAGAAGGTGTCAAAGGAGAAATGCAATCAGCTTTATGCAAAATATATATATATATATATATATATATATATATATATATATATATATATATATATATATATATATATATATATAATCAAATTTGTAGTGGCTATGGAAGTTGTGATGGGTTAATCATGAAATTTGAAGGAAGATCAAATGAATTTATGTTCTAAGCATGACACATAGCCTTTGCATTGGATGTACTCTCATTGAGATTGTAGGATGTCTCAAACTGAGGGTTAAGGGAGCAGAGACAGAGTTGGTTTCATAGTCAGAGCCCAGTGACTAGAGTTTCATTGATGTTCTGAAAAACTCCGTAGAGATGTGTTTGTTGTTCTTAGCCAGTTTGAGAGGTAGTGACCCAAAGGATACGAACCCATAGAAAATTTAGAAAATGATGAAATGAAATAAGCCTGAGATTGAGATCAAAATGTTTTGAGTGTGCTGCGTATTTCTTACGTCATCGCCGGAGAAATAGTCAAGATCTCATGGAGAATATCCTTGAAATCCGTCGGCCAGATCCAATTTGGCTTGAAGTTACCACAGGGTTTAGAAGTTCTATTGGAGCCTTCGGGGTTTTAGAGGTTGGAAATTGAGACCTCTCGAGTCGAAACCACAGAAAAATTACAGTAGAGTAGATCTTAGAGGCGGAACCACAGATAAAGGGAGATGCAGGCCGAGTAGGCATTTGAACATCGGGTTTTTCAAAGGAAGAAAACTCTTGCATGCCAAGATCATACGTCATGGAATTTCCAACGTGATCAGAGTCGTTAATATGAAGGACGTGTGTCTAAATATCATGAAAAGTTTGGGGTTAAAGCATTTCGGGATTTCCATGCATGCACAAAGGAGATGGAATTACCTTCATCCTTGTTCAGCGATACGAAGGAAGCGGCACTGAGGAAATTATTGGCGATGGAGGAGAGTTCCACCGCGTGCATCGGAGTTGAATTTGGAAGGAGCAGTGGGCCGAGTGCATTTAAAGAAATGTGAAATTCAGCTAGCGATTTCCGTTCCCGCTGAGTAGCAGAGCCCACAGCGCGAGGCGGAGGGGCAGTTGGCATCGGAAATCGGAGAATCAATAATTCCAAGGCGTGAGTTCCACACATTTCAATTCCTCGAAGTCCGAAACTTCGATCGTGGAAAGGACCGGGGTCTTGAAGGGCCAGCAGGTCACATACGGAAAGAGCTAGCCAGAGGGAGCTAAAAGGTCTGGGGAAAGTGCCATCGAGTCCCGGGGAGTCAGGGATTCATGGGAAGGTAAGCGATTCACCGGCCAGTGCAGTCACCGTTCAGAAGCGGGGAATATTCCGAATAATGGGTTGATCACGGTCCATGGGCGATGAGACCTATAGTAGAGTCTAGCCATGAAGGCTAAAGACAAAGGGAAGCTCATCGGGAAATTTGAGCTGGAAACCCCAATAGAGGGATGGCTACGTTGTCCTTGGGAATGAGTCCTTGGGATTCCATTGCCATTTGGAAGAGATAGGTGCTCAGAGGAAAGGCGTTCATCGTATATTGGGAATTGAAAGTCCCAATAAAGTCTAAGTAATGGAATATTGGTGGAGCATTGCGTCTATTGTGACATTGTTGTGGAGATTTTGAAGGACGGAAGACTGAAAGGATTATGATGAGCAAAGATTGATGTACATATTTAAATTTTAAATATGTACTGATGCATTTGAGTTTGTGAAGAGTTACTAGGGGATAGTGTGGAAAAATAAAGTTAAACGTTGAGTGGTGAGATTGGGGTTCCTACTAACAATTAAATATGGAATCCAACTTGGAAGTAGAATACAGGAAATTGAAGGGAATTGAAATCCCCCAAGGCATGCTTCAATAAATGTGGGTTCTCTAAGGTGGGATATTGGTGAAACATTATTACCACTCTCGATGACATTTGGTATCATAAAAGGATAAGTTTAGCCACTATGTTAAGACTTCCAAATAGTATAGCAAGAAAATAGAAGTGTTGAGTAGGTGCAGCAAATCAAGAATGCATTGGATACATAAGGATGTGAAAAAAAAAAATATGTCAAGCTTGAGATGAAGTGAAGTGTTGACCATTAAATTTTAATTATGATTATGACACAACATAAAGCGATCTATATATAGCAGTGATAGATGTGGAGTCAAATTGGGAAGTTGTGAAAGGGGATAAAAGCAACTCATAGAAGCACTCAAGATATGAGTATAAATTCCTGAGTTTTCAATACATCTTCACTCAAAAAAAACTCAGGGATTTATACTCGTGTCTTGAGTGATTCTATGAGTTGCTTCGATTTGAGAGGGTCTTGTGAGTTGTAAAGTGTTAGTTGGGAAACTTACAATAACGAATGCCTCTTATACATCAAATATTGGTAAATTTAGAGTTGGTTATTAAATAGAATCCTATTTGAACCCATATTTTATGCGATAGTAAATATGGGCACATTAAGACATGGTTTTAAGGTGGATATTTATATCACATGATGCATGATCAAGTAAATTCTATCTCCAAACTCATACAATTTATTTGGTACCATTTAGAAAGGTAAAAGTACAAAAAAAAATTAAACAATGGTTGTTTGGAAAGACCAAATTTGAGGAAAGTACTAAAACATATAGAGTTGATGAAGTGAAATATGCATAAAGTTGGTGTATCAAAGAAATTAAGGTAACAAAGAAATATAGACTATTTACAAGGGAACTCATGATCCAAGGAATCGACTAGGTATTGGAATACACAGGTAGTTAGCCATCAAGAGAAGGTAACAAAATTTTCAACAATGAAAGGCATTACAGGGAAATGAGAAAAGAATTACATTATAAAAAAAGCAATTTGAGTAAATGTCAGTGTGTGTCATATTTAAAAGTTATGAATATTAGAAACATAAAAGTCTAGATGAGAGTTGAAGAGCATTTGGAAGGCTCTTGGTGTGAAGGAAAGGAGGTCGATTGGGACAAGTATAGTCAGTCTGCTTTACTTAGGAAGGCCTTAGAGACACTGTATTTGAGTTATCCATCGCTATTATTACCACCTAGAGATGTGTTTTCGGAAGAAGAAGGAAGTGTAAGAGTAACAACACCTTTTTGATTCAAGGCAGCGGGGATTTCTGAGGCCTATGCACTTATTTTCTAATCCCCACGTTGAAACTATTAAAAGTGATACAGTGAAACTTTAAAATTTATGTGAACATATGAATTCATAAATGTTAAAATGATTGTATCAATGATGATGCATGTATGATCTATTATGTAGATGATTTCTGAATCATTTAAATGTGTAATGATGATGTATATATGATGCGACATATCATTGAGAATTAATGAATTTAATGAATGTTTAATTAATGTCAGAATGATGTTGGATACAATGAAACCTATTGAAGCCAAATGATAATCTTAATGTGTAAAAAGTATGAATTCTAGGGTATTGTGGAATCTAATTCAAATTGGAAAACTTTGATGTAAATGTGACCCAGTGCAGGGGATACCCAAATTGAAATGATGAAAGTAAGCAATTATATGATGATAATGCATAGAAAATATGAATTTGTGTTCTGGAACTAATCACGGGTTATGGAGTTATAAAGTAGTAGAAATGATGATGGAAGTGGATAATAAGACCAGCACTTTCATTAAACATTGTGGTATGAATAAGTGTATATGGAAATTATATTGATTTAGATGCATTACTATGATACAGGCTGTGGTGATTTGGTACTAACGCTTGAAACTCTTGTGAAGAGCGATGACAAACCTCTGTAACCTGAGTTCTCTATGTGTTCCATTATGGTGTTGACCACAGGCACTATTAGGAGGGTGGAAGTGTTTCCCAAAGTGTATCCTCCACGAGAAACACGAAGTCTAGGAGGAGATGGAGTGTGAGGTCCACGCTCCCCAGACGTGTGATGAGAATGTCAGGTTACTGCTAGGGAAGCTTAGTGAAAGAGTGAAGCACGACACTTCCATAAGTTCTATTTGGGATAAGAGTCAATTATAAGCTGGCAGCTCCCACAAAGAATAATCTACTTGAGGGAACTTGAGATAGGAATGGAGTTAGCGATAGGATTAGGAGAAGGATGAGTAGATAGTTGAGACTTTATGGGGATCTTCCATGTGGTGGGATTTATTAGAAGAAAATATATATATAAAATATTCCATTGTAGTGTAACTAAACTTCTGAGTTGTGTAAAATAAATTATTGAACGGATAATTGAACTAAGAAATCTTCTCACACAATTATTTAATTGTTGTCTTTTATAAAGACTAAGTTTTGTTGTTTGGATTGAATGCATACATTATTAAAGAATAGCGGTTTGATTATTGAAGAAGTACATGTGCGAGGTTTACATGTATTAGCTACACATACATTCCTTGTGCATTTACAAACAATATATGGACTTCTTGATTTACTAACTGATATTGTCAAGATTGATGCATGAACGTATGAACCATGCCTTTCATTGTAACATCAGGCCTTAGCAGGATGAGATTTCTTGAAGAATTAGGTGTATGCTATAGCATTAAGTGGATTATTACATTCTTAAAAATAATATAAACCAAATTAATTAAAAAGAAAATAGTTGTGATTTAGCTAAGTAATACTCTAACTCTGAGACCATTTAATGACCTGAAATAAAATTAAAAGATCTATTAAAAATAATATAAAATAGAAATTTGAAGGTAATGCAGAGAGGGAGATGATAGTCCCGAGAAGATAAGATATTAATGGAAGGAGTATGGAGGGGCACGAGGGTGGTTGGAATGCAAATGCATGGCGGTCGGGAGAATAAGGGTGGAAAAGGGATAGAGAGCACCACCATTTGTGGAGGGTGGAATGGATGTGTGAATGATTGTGTTCACTTAGTGAGCTGAGAGGAGTGCGTATTAGGCTGTGAGCTGTGATATTTTATTGGGTGTTAACTAGCGTGAAAGCAGACAAAAGTGATTACAGACTATGACTTTTGATCTCAGTTGAACCTTCCGTTGCTAGAGTTTTAAGGCTCAGGGCGGAGATATAAAGTAGATATGCAGGAGCTAAGAATGATTTTCTAGTTGGCAGAATTAGACTGATGGAATTTGGGAAATTTATTTTGTATTTATGGCAGTACAGACGAAATACTTGGGAGCAACAAGACCCAACAAAACGACAAAGCCATGAAACATTGCGAAATTAGCATGTCAGATCAGTACAGTTAAAAATTTGAATTATTTCTTCATTATCATTTTAATATTCCCTTGAAATTCTAAACTGCTGTAGTTTCTTTTATAAAACTCAATATTATGTTAGAAAGTTGTTCTTTCAGTTTACTTAATCAATGTATGGATTATTTATTATATAGTTTAGTAGTGACAAATCTAAAGTTGGTAGGTATCACGTTATCCCAAGTCATTAGGCTAGAAATTGCACATGAGTTTACTTAATAAAACATTTATTAAATTTGCTTATAAATAGAGGAGGAGAGCACAAATATATTGAACCATTCTACTGGTGTCACGTAGGAAGCCGGATGTAGTAGTTAGATCCCGAGCGGATACTGAAGCGATTCGTTAGATCTCGGTCTGCGAAGTTTAACCGCCGACGCAATAAGTCAGACATCAGCCGGGATATCGGACTTGGCGTTTTGTGAAGGGCATGAGTCCATACCCTTTAGATGTAAATAGCAATTTCCAGATTCAATCGGGACCATTGATCGATCGACAGGACACGTGGAACAGGACCGGGACGGAGTTTCAATACCATGAACTACTGGCGTATCGTCGTTAAGCGATCCGTGAAATCTCGATGGTGACGTGGCAGCTCGAGTCCCGGGCATTAATGGGATACACGTGGCGTCGTAGCGTCATATCGGGCTTTCGTCATTCGGAGGTTTATGGGAGGATTGAACAACGACACTTAAATCGCCAGTTTTTCGACCAGGAAATTCTGGAAGCCGAGATGGAGGCGTTGACCCTTGACCATCGGTGTTCAAGACTTGGAAGGTCCTGTGCGGTGCAGCGGGGGCTTCGCGAACTCCGACCGTGATTTCCGTTCCACGAAGTATGGTCAAGCCATTAAACAACATGGCGAATAAGCGAAATCCGACGGAAGAGGATTCGGCGTTGATGGTTGATGTTTTTGTCTCAGTTAGGAATTAATTTTGCTTATGATTAAAAATGATGTTCAGAATTTTTAGGATGTTACACTAATAAACCATGGAGGAAAACGGAGATAGGGATCGAAGGCCATGGTAAATCAACATTGAGCTAAAGGATATGGGAGAAATTTCAATCATCAACTAGAAATCTAAGACAATCATTTTATTTACCCGAACGGAGCATGCATAACTTAAAGAATAAATCATACTAACAATCTGCCATGCGCTAAATAGAATGTATTAAAGTCGCAGCTCGAGTTTGATGTAAGCACACTCATCATCTCTCGCGTAAGTAAGTGAGACTTCACCGATGCCTCTCAGCCAATGCTAGGGGTAGTCTTCTTCCCTTGTAGCCCCAGGAGGAGCATAGGGGCCACACACAAGCGAACTGATTAGTTATCTCGGCTACCGCCCTACTTGAAATTTGGAATACCATCCTCTTAGAATTACGGGTATACCAAATCCCACAAGCTAAGTTATTCAAGCATAACTTTATGCAGTGTAACATTACATTACGGATCAGATCCTTCATCCTTCTCCTCCTCCATTATATAGAGTTTCAAAGTCTTATCTTTCCCAAATCTCGTTAATTTAAGAGTTTAATAAAATTTAATCCATAAGAGCTCCTCCCTATACAAGTATCGCTCCACATCCCATTTCCTCCATAAATTAATTTCATTTGTTAATTAATTACCCCTATTTTCCTCGCTCACCTAAAGGCACTCCTAGAATGGCTCCTAGGTGTCCCCATATCCCCTTACAAGTTTTAATGACTCGCCTTATTAATTTTACTAGTTGAGTTTAAATTAGAAGGTTATTGAATCTTGAATTATACCTTACTAAGATAGACTATCTTCTTTTTCCTTGTCTTCCATTCTTTTTATGTTTCCCTCTTTTCCTGGTTTCCTAAATCTGTTTAGATTTCCCTCTTTTCCTTTTTTATTTAAACTCAAAAGGCATATGCATAAACTTACCCTTTCCCTTTTCCTTTTAATGAATAAATTTTTAATTAACATAATATAGTAAAACAATTATTTCCTTTTTAAATTTTTCTCGGAAGATTTTTATAAGTCAATTTAATTTCTTAGCCCTTTCTTGTCACAAGATTAATGAAGAGTATTATCATTATTATTATTATTATTATTATATATATATATATATATATATATATTTTTAATAAATAGATACATTTTTTATCACAAGTATAATGAAGATTTAGACCTAGACTTTATTTTCCTAGGTTGGATGACATTTTATTATGGAAATTGCTTTAAATATTATGGCAATATTGACCCCTGCATCCCACAAAACCATCTGGGTTTATCCATTTATTAAATAAAAATGCGATTTTCCCTTCAGGATGAACTAGGTTCTTCAAGGGTGCCAATCACCTCTTTGTTCTCTTGCATGTTCCCTTCAGATGCACTACATGCTCCTAGGGTGCCACCTACCTCTTCCATTTTTTCTTACTTTGTGTTGCTAACCAGGATGTACCACGTGCTCAAAGGGTGCCATTTGCCTCTTGAATGACTTTGTAGACATCAAAAACCCTAAAGTCAATACTCTACCAGGTGATCTTGTGGGAAACTAAAGGCCTCTAAGGAATAAGTCCCTTGCCTTATTACACACCCCTTAAAATATTCATGAGAGACTATCTCAATCCACCCTCATGACATCACGGACCTCTCAAAATAGGTAATAATTAACCTACAATCCGAGCCACAACGAGAGTGCTAGAAGGCTATGGCAGGGCTGTTGTCCACCTCTCCCTCAACATCTCAGGTAGTCGTGTGTGACCCCTCTTCTCCACATGTGAGTATGGTTGGTAAGTTATCGTCAGCCTGCATTATCAAGAAATCATGTCAGAACAATTCCTTATCATATCATCTAATCATATGCACTAATATCACCTTATAAAACAATCAAATCCCAATGGTTCACTCCCAGGGCTATGCACTAATATCACATATAAAACAATCAAATCCCAATGGTTCACTCCCCGACTCGATCCGAAGTCCAAGGGGTTCCATTGATGCCTTTGCATCCTCGAGGTCCAAAATCCTCCACACTTAGTAAAACCGATTCAATAGAACCTATCTATGTCAATGCAACAAAACAACATGTCGTCAACCCATAACGCCTCATAATCAAAATCAAATGCTTAATAGTATAATAATCTGGATCACTTGCAAGAAAGTGTCCTCAAAGAATGAGTTTTCTTAGTGCACGTAAGAGCGGGATGTTACAGTCAAACATTGTCAAGCATAGTCAACCATGGTTAACCATCGTGAAACATGATTAACCATGTTCAACCATATCCAACCATACTAAATCATGGTCAAACATAGAAAACCATCATCAAACATGATCAACTAGTCAACTATATTCAACCATGGGTAATTACAAGCATAATCACCCTAATTCAACTATAGTCAAACATAATCAACAAAATTCACTATAAAAAAAATTTCAACCATTATTAACCATAATAATACCAACATTTTCATTTTAATAATATAACTTGTCATAAGTAATATTAATTTCCTCTAGAGTGGCATTCTACAACTCATTATTAGGTTGATGTGTGATCTTATGCTTAAATTCAATGTGGAGTGTCACTCTTAAATAATAATAATAAGAGATTAAGTAAATGAAAATTGTATATGTAAACTCTAATATTTTTCACTCTAAAACTGATTGAGGAAGGGTTTGCACATATAGAGATTTAGAACATGCGTTAAGTTAGGTCTCTATTGATAATATATTTGTTGGATTACTGAGAGGAGGGGTGAATCATTAATGGAGCAATTTAATCCTTTTTAAAAATATAATCCAAGTGTTATATCAATGAAGAATTATCATCCAATAATGAAGAGTAAATAAGCAATGAACAAATGAACAAACATACACATACACAGTACACCATTTTTTTACGTGGAAACCCAAATCGGGAGAAAACCACAAAATTCTTTTTCTTATATGTCTTAAAGAATTACATTCATTGGAAGCACCAACTTCCTTTATTTTCCAGCTGCAACTGGAAGGAGGCTCCAACCCCCTAGTTTCTCAGGCTACAACGTGAGAGAAGCTCCAACTCCCCAACTCTCTAGCTAGAACCCCCTATGTTCTCCGGCTACAACCGAAAGGTAGCTACAACCACCTATCCTTGCCCCGTCCTTCCGCCCTGAAGTAGAAGTAGAATGATGGAACCATTGTCAACCTGTAACTATGAGATATACCGCTGTAAACCTCTACCAATAAATATTAACCATGCATCAATGATGCATCAATCTGTACCTCAACCTGTACCATAAACAAGTGCATCAACCATGCACCAACCTGTACCAAATAACCTGTAATCCACGTGTACCTCAACCAAAATCCCTCATCAATTTCATCATCCAAATACGATTTGTAGCTCTATAATAGACCTTGTGTATATGATCACATTCCTGCAAACCTTCCTTAACTTCAACAACAAGAGACTATCATTTTCATCAAACTTTTCTTTAATCTCACATGCCTAGTTTTGGATTAGTCATCAACCCTAAATTGAAGTAATCATAACTTTGTACTTGTAATGTATAAATATTTGAAACTGATACACAATGTTTGTCAATGTGTTTTATGAAATTCCCCCAGGTGTCACTACTTGGAACCTCTCATAAAAGGAGTTATAGCAAAAATGGCATACCTTGATGAATTCTGACTTATTCTAGAGAGCGACCTTGTAGAGCGTGCCCCACATAGAATATATTTTGAATTTATCTGAAACTATTACAAAGAATACTAAATACTATACCTTAACCAACACATTTGGTTTCACATAATTTTGATCTATTATGGAGAAGTTATGATGTTTTTAACCTAAACACCTGTTTTTGACTAGTTTGAGGACTAGCCACAAACCATATTTTCCACGAAGTGTAACTCCAAAAATACAATTCCCTAGAAGTTGAATTTCTTACAAAAGATACTTGGATATGTTTTCTCAATGTAATAGAAATTTCACAGTCTGAATCATTATAGAAAACA